>BSBK01000215.1:2187500-2482500 GCA_027943335.1 Chamaecyparis obtusa
CTCAGACTCATAATGTAGCCTAAAAATGCAAATTAACATGAAGTCTAACAATGCAAGCTACATGAAAATGCAAAGGTGTACTTGCAATCAGACAACTAACATAGGATTTATTTGTTCATCATTCATGAAGAATGTTAAGAAACTTATTTGCAAATCATCATTGGGCCATTATTATCGGACATCAGAAATCACACAATCATCACTAATCATGAAAGTGATCTGAAGAGTGAATGCAATTTATATTGGATCTTCTCATAATCATCACTAATCACTGAAGCAATCTGAAGATATGAATGAGAATTATATTGGATTGAAATGTGGAAAGATTCTAACATGAGCACCAAAGACATATAGGTCAAGATGACTACAATGTTAGCTTACCCAATTTAATTTAATTTTATCAAAAATGTTTCAAGGGGACAACAAGAAACACTCCAGAATTCTGAGACCACACTCACAAGCAACAAACAAATAAAAACATGCCCCATGCCCCAAGAGACAAGGAACACTCAATGAAAATCAATAACAGCCAACACACCAAGAAAAGATCATGACATAGCTCAAGCACTAAGTGTTGTGTTTAAAAGTTTAAGTGTGTAAACTGATACTGAGTTCCGAGGATAAGGATCGAATGCTTGCAAGGAGGCAAGATCACATGACAGAACTAGACAAGACAATCCAAAAGGATGATCCAATAAGTGTTGAGAAACACTCGATGTCAGGGGTTGTGTTGAAAAACACAGTTTGGGGTGGTGTTGAAAAACACTAATTGCGAGGTTTCCTAAAGACTAATGCATCCAAGAGACCAAAGCTAACACAACTATGCCCCCTAGACAAAGACGAAGACCAATTCCAAACCAAAGTGACAAGGTAAAGGCATGATGGAAATGGCTAAGTGTCTAAGACATGTGCTAAGAAATAGGAGTGCAAAGGTCTCAAGTACTAAGATGATCATTTTTTCAGGACATTTTCTAATTTTTAGAATTTTTTTAGCATCATATATCAATTTTTTTAATTTTTTCAGGATCAATAAGTATATACAAAGGATGCCCCCAGATAGAATGGGCATCAAGGATAGAACTTCTTCAAGTGCAAAACATTGATGGGATCGAAGAGCTGCTCTCACTCTGCTATAGATAGTAAGCACCTGACCCAAAAGTAGCTATAATAATCTCCAACCAGTTTTCCCCCAGACTGAATGGGCATCAAAATCTCAAGCAAGATCACATTGTGTATTCCTAATGTTTAGCAAGGTGTGAGGTGATGCAGATGGATTAGCAAACTGGTGGAAGAGATGGAAGATAGGAGAATGAAGGAGAATGAATGTGAAGAAATCCTCAAAGGAAAACTCCTCAAGAGTACCCAAGCTAGGGAAAAGGAGACATCGTGTAAAGCACATTTGGATAAGCAAATAAAGGCCAACATAGGATAAGTCACAAAAGCATAATGTAAGAGTGAGAAAGGATGCAATCCAAAGGAATAGACATGCCAAGAGGTCTGATAGCATCATGTTTCAATTGTTGTTTTCAGATCAAGACCAAAGGGAAAGGGATAGTGGTAGGCAAAAATGAATGAAGGCTAGACATGAAAGGAATGAAAGCAAGATCATCATAAGATAGCTCACAAGATAGCCCAAATGTTCACGTATCGATCAACATTGTCAAGATCAAAGAGAGAAAACAAAATGGATGAAAGATGTAGAAGAACTACACATGATGCTTGATTGCTAGGTTTTCATCATGGTACTTATCCAAGGTGCCACAAGGGAGTGGTTTTCACCATAGGATGAAATTATTTCTCTTTACTTTTGCTACCAAGGTGCCTGTTTCTAGGTTCTCACCAAGGCACTTTTCTTTTTCTTTTTCTCTTTTATTTTATTATTTTTATTTTTTTGAATTTTTCAGAAGAAGACAATATTTTTAGATAATGCTCCTTGAAAAGATAAACCATGATATGCCAAGGATTCAAAATGATATGCTCAAAGATGTTGAAGGGGAAAGGAAGACGTAAGAGGAAAATGGAGGATAATGTTTTATGAAAAGTGAGTGAGGTTGGAAGTTAGGAGGAAAAGACAAATGAGGAAAAGGGATAGAAGGTAGAAGGATAGTGAATGAAAGGATTGTGAAAGACTAGACAAAAAGGAAGGCAAGATCATTGTCGATACAGACCTCGAAGGGTAACCAGAAGATGGAGGAAATGTGTATGAAGAGATATGGTGAATAGATAGCAGAGGTTGAGGTTGAGGTGCATGGAATGAAAGAATGTTTTTGGAAGGGGATGAAGTGGAAGCCTTTAGAAGCTTGAATGTTAAATTCACTTGTTGCTCAACATGAGACTCTTTCAAGAGAGATTTTGGAATCCATATAGCCTTAGGCTTTTTATTTACTTTTGATGTTTTAGAGAGAATATCTTCAATGATGGTTTTTGGAACCCATACTTGTCTTACTATTTTCTTCTTAGATATCTCTTTCGACTTTATTCCCCGATGTCGATTAGAGGAGACATGGTGATCTTCTTTATTAGATGGATTCTGGTATTGCTTCTTTTTCTTATATTGAGCATTCAAGTTTCTTCTAAAAGACTTGGGACTTGTGGAGGAAGAAGAAGAATATGATTGGTTTAGATGAGGGGATGAATGAAAACAATTCAAGGGTATGCATCAACATTGATCTTGAGGAAATATAGGAGATGGAGGGACATAAGGACCCAAGATGGATGGAAAATGTGAAGCCATTAGTATTGGTGGAGGAGGTCCAAAGATGGACATGGAAGAGGCAAAAGGATAATCAATAATCTCATAGTCATGTATATGACAACCAAGGACATCAGCATCTTTAGAGGGAGTATTAGACTTTTCAATAGAATCATGAATGTCTTGAATAGGAGCACTTTCTTTAATAAGATCATTTGAAGCTTGAAAAGATTTAGGAAGAGTAGAAAGTTAAAGTGAACATGGAGCAATAGAAAAAGAAGATGGAAGACATTGATCTTGATAATAGCATAATCACAGAATTTTCTTCTTGATTTTCAATAGGCTTAATATTGGAGGTAACAACACCATTTTCAATAACTTTAATAGAAGTATCATCTTTGGAGGGTGTAAGTGAGGTAAGGTTATTTTGATCGTCAATAAGCTTAATGTTGTAAGTAGTAACTTGATCTTGCTTAGGAGAAGACTTCAGACATGTTGGGATAAATGAGGAAGGATGTAAGGGATCAAAAGAACCATGAAATGAATAAGGGACATCATCAGCATAAAAATGGACATCTTGATTTTTCTTTATGTTCTTTTCTTTATCATTTTTAGAGTCCTCTTGACATGGAGCCACTTCTAAGGACAAGGAAGCATATTGAGATTGTATGAGAGATTTGGGAAGAGATGAGGAAGGATTAGCTAATAAAAGGGAGTAAAATGGATCCGACAATGAGGAAGGATTAACCGAAGTAGGCCTTATAGGATATGAAAGTTTAGGCTCTTTAGGTTTAGCATTATTGGAAGTATTCACAACCAAGGGAAGATTAGCTTGAGTTTCTTTAAGAGGTAGCCTTTGAGAATAACTATAGGGATCAACATGAAAAGCATTAGGACTTTTTTCAGATGGAGGATTTGTAGAAGATTTGGCAACTCTAGGAGATGTATGAGTATCGGAGGAAGAAGAGGATGGAAGGGAATCATCACAAAGTACTAATTCATCAACAACATGATCTTGCTTGAGAGTGTAATCTGGTTGGGCAAGAAACCTATCTTGTTCCTCTTGTATGGATCTTCTTGCTTTGTCTAACAAGGCTTGCCTTTCCAAATCCTAAAGTCTAAGTTGTTCTTCCTTTCTAGCTTGTTCATCAAGGAAGGCTTTCTTTTCACACTCAATCCTCTAAAGTCTATCATCCATGTATCTTGGAGTTGAACTTTTCTTTGACTGTCCAAACAAATCTTTGTCATAGTCTATATTCACCCGCGTGTCATCACTTTTATCACTTTTGCTTCTATGATCACTCTTTTTGATAGGTATGTCTCTCATCTCTTTGATAATATTTACTTTTAGCATGAGAGCTCTTAGAGGAGAGAAGCTTATAGTAAAGATCAGCATAGATGTATTTCTTTTCCTCAATAGAAATATCACATGGGCATTGTTCACAAAAATCATCAATGATTCTATCAAAATCAAAGTTATATGGATCATCACCACAATCTTTTCGATGCGATTTCTTATTAGGAACATAGGCATAGTCCTATCCATCATTATAGTAATAGTCCTTAGAGTCATAATCATAGTTGGAATACATGGTTCTAGAAGAAGAGGAATCTCGATGGTATCTTGTTGTTACCGGCATGAAAGAAAAGGTACTAGCCAATAGGTTGACCTTAAGAAACAATGATCACATGGGGATAGAAAAAGTTTTAACTTGTCCAAAAGATATGGTAAGATAGAAATATTTTCTATAAGGAGTAAACCAACACCTTCGGAGTGGTGTCCCAAAATTAGGTGACACTTCACAGGAAAAACAATGCGATTCACCTTAAGTTATCAAACTTTGAAATTGAGCTATAATGGAGATGGTTGGACAAGAACTTAGTCAAACTCTCCAAGTGGATGTATCAAGGATCCAAAGGCTAACATCTTAGCAAGGACGGTCTCTAACTCACTGACTCCGAACAATGTCACTCATAAAATCAAAGGATTGCTAACACAAGAAGCTAAAACTTTAGTTAGATTGGGACGGAACTTAGTTTTAGTATCAGATTCTTCAAAATATTTTGCAATAATGATCAAGCACATAGAACAACAATTAGGGAGTTCAAGAAAATAGTCTTCAAGCAATGGGCAAGGGACAAAGAAACCTTGTGCATGAACAGAGATAGTGACTTAGTATTCCTCTAAAGACTCCACTTGTGTATGTTCTTGAGAATGTTTTTTAGTCACGTACATAGTCCTAGAAAATAAAAAAGTTGGTTGCACTATGGTTCATAGTAATGGTCAACTCTGTAACTTTTTCAATCTCAAGAGGGGAAAATCCAATCCCGGCGCACCAAGGTTTTGACACAGTCTGAGAATTTAATCAATCAGGAGCTGCTAAGGAGATCTGATAGCCCGACAAGAGACCACACCTATGGAGATTGTTTCCACAAGGACATTTATATAGCGATTGTTGCTACCATGATAGAAATGGCTATTACCACTTGAGGTTCCACCTACATGGTTTACCCTCTCTAACAAGGAAGACTCACAACACAAAACATAGGAGTTAAGGTCATCCCTTGAGGTGATGTGTCCTCAAGTAGGACTTCTAAAAATAAAAATAAGTAATTAACTATCAAAAGTATCAAAATAAGCACTAAAGGTGGAACACTTAACTCTTCAAGTAAATGTGGAGTGAGTCCAAAAAGTGGAACATTTAACTCCTCACAAAAACTCAAAGTGAGTCCACACCTTAGAGAACTAATGAGATCAAGAAAGCATAAAATGGGAAAAACTTTTTGGAACACTTAACGCTCTTTTCAAGTAGACCTCTCCCTTGTTATACGAATGCTGGGATTGCATCCAACATTAAGGGGTGATTAGAATGAGCAAGTCCAACAACCCAATTTTTCTAACAAGATCAATCAAAAGTACTTCCAAAGTTTCTTATCAATACTACTCACAAATGAAAAAGGGTTGAACAATGGAATATTTAACTTTCCAAGTAAACATAGAGTGAGCCCACAAGGTGGAACATTTAACCCTCCATGTAAACAAGGAATGAATCCATGCAGTCAATCACTTAATGAGATATTTGATATTGGAAACCAAGAATTACTTATGGATTAAACGCAAGCATTCACTTACACAAACTTGAAAACAAATCTATGTTCTTTCCCTTTATAAATCCAAAGATGTGTCTATAAAAGCATGTAAATCATTCAAGCCAAACACATGAGAGGTTCTTTTTAGATCCAAAATCCAAAAGTTATAGAGATGCAAAAGAATACCTCAAATCCACACAACATGCTTAGACTGTCTAGTAGATTTTTCTCTTTCTTATTTTAAGCCTTTTCACAAAAAGCAAGCCACTAACCCTTCAATGAACAAGACAAGGAAACAAGCAAATAATATATGCAATGTATATTCAACTTATGCAAAACCTAAGGTGGTTAGATCTGAAAATCAATGGTTAGGAGCAATAATAACTAGCAAATAATCCAAATGACAACTTACATCATGCATTGAACCATGTGAAAAATAAGTGCATGCTAATCATCAAATACCCTTTTTTTAATTTTGATTTTTGACCTAGTCAACAAGATTGGACATATACCACATGAATTCGGACCCCAAATCCAAAATACAGAAAAGAGACCCTTGTCAAAAAATAGAGAGCTTTCCAAAAATGTCAAAATTTTGAAAAGATCTTTTCATTTGTGCTGTAGGGAGCCATTTTCTCAAAATAGACCTATTTTTGTAAATTGACCAAATGAGCTATGATATGATCTCTAAATTAAAAACACAATGAATAGACCCCCTTTAGAATTTCAAGACCTTTCGAAAAATGTAAATTTTTTTGAAAAATATGCTAATTTGATCCAAAATTGATTTTTTATGAAAAATAAAAAAAATTATACAAAATTGAAATTACCTCTGAAAAATCTAAATTTTTTATTGAAGCTTCTCTGATATGTTGCCAACCTGAAAAAAAAATTTCAAATCAAAACTCCAAGCCATTTGAGAGATATGATCAAATCTTTCAAATATAGGGTTTTCCGTCTCCAAACAACTCCGCAGAAGGGTTAGCTCCAAAACTAATCAAAATCAGCATGCAAGAGGTGGGTTGCCCCATGGTGGGCACCAAACATGTATGCATAAAATGTGAGCACACTTCTATGAATCATTACATGCAAGGAAACTCAAGAAAGAACCCCCCCACAAATCTATCTATAGCTCTCTAATCATGGAGATCAATGGTTTAATATGAAAGCCCTTAGAATTTTCCTATTTGTTCTATGCCCATTGCAGGTACACCATGAAATGAGAGATTCAAGCTATGAAATGCAAATGCAAGCTAATCTATATGATAACAATGCAATTAATCTATGAAAGGAAATCTAGATCTATGAAATAATGCAAGATCTATTCTATGAAATGAAATATGAAGCTAATCTAAATGACCTCAATGGATTGCCATGGGGCATGAGAGAAGAAGATAAGAAGAGAGAAGTTTCATATCCAAGCGCAAATGTTCAATATCTCCTCCAAAATGCTCCATAACACTTGCTCTAGCTCTAAATGATCTTCAAAATATGCTCCAATAATGCTCCAAAAAATGCTATATTGTTTGCAAGTCTATTCTCAAAGTATGCAAGGGTTACAAAATGAGAAGGGGAGGGCTCCTTAAATAGGAAAGTGTGGAGGTGGGAGGAAAATGATCAATGGTGGAGATTAAATCTTGGTTGATCCATGTGAGACAAGTTTCCACCAATGAGAAAAAAGGAGAGAAAAAGACCTACAAGTGTGCAAGGAAAAAGACTTTTTTTATTTCTTTTATTTCCTTTTCTTACCACAAAAGGGGGAATTAAATGATTTTTAATTAAAAGAGGAATAATTAAAAGATGGATTTCTTTTAATTAAAAAAGGAATAATTAAAAGATGGTTTTCTTTTAATTAAAAGAGGAAATTGGGGATTTTATTTAATTAAAAAGAGAAAATCCATTTTAATTAAATAAAATAAAGAAATAATGATCTCACCATAGGGTAAAATTTAAATAATTTATTTAATTGCAATTTGATCAAGGAAATTGATTTTAATTGATTTAAAAAAATTAAAATAATTGATTTATGAAGGAATTGATTCAAGAAATTGATAATTTGATCCAAGATATTTGATAAATTGCTAAAATGGGGGTCCACTAGTCAAGACGACCATTTTATGGTGTATACAATAGAAAGTTAATTCTTATCTAGTTTCCAATCTTGTTTTTCATGACTCGCCCAAGAGTATTACCTATAGAGAATAAAAAGACCTATACAAAGAAGAGAAGCAACAAAAAAAGTTATCTCATTGGTCACTGAGCTAATTGCATTGATGCAAATAAATAATACACAATATAAAAAATTATTTAATATTGAGCTTGTGATGAGGTATGAGAGAAAAAACTCCAACCACTGCATCCATTTTATTTTTGATTAAGTTGAAAGCAGGTTTTGGGGGAACCCAAAACTACGAACAATTAGATTTTGATGGGGATCTAGAACCCCACAAGGATAGATCACTCCCTCATAAAATAAAATAATAGTATAGAAACCTAAAATCAATAATCAAATTGTATCCTAGAAAGAATAGATAAGAAAAGCACAAGCTACCCCTAACAAAACAAATACATTAGGCCAAAGCCTAACATCAGAGAATTGATTTGTTCAAATTAAAGATCCACGAGATTTTGAGGCTCCCCAAACCATTACTCAGGGGTTTGAAATGGCTCCAAAAAACATTTATAATCCATGAGAGTCCTCCATAGTTTTTGGAAAATAAAGCACCAAACTCCATCAAGAGATAGGAGAGTCCTAAAACCATCCAACAACCTTAACCAAAAATAACTAGCCAGCATAATGGGACCTTGAAAACTATCAGTATCCACATGGCCAAAATAGGAACAAACATGGAATTTAACAAGGTATCGATTACCATAAAGGGGTTTGGACAAGATCCCAAAACTAGCAAAACCTTCATGAATTCCAATAGATTAGGAACCATCTACAAAGAGAAAAGATCTAGCACAATGAGAGGGAAGGGAATTAAGTCAACACATTAACGCACCTCCAAGTTGCTTCAAATGCTAACAAACCAAACCTGCCATAATCACTGCAACAAAAAATCCATCACCAACTACACTAATAGACACAGGTAGGAGAAGGAAAATTGAATTTAGTGAAGAAAGCAGGAAAGGTGATAACCCAATAGTACCCCCAGTCAAAGGATTGTCACAACCATCCTCCAAAAAAAAACCAACAATCAAATGTTTCTCACCTACCTCCAAACACTTGGTATCCCCATAAGAATAGATTTAATCCACCAATATAGAAGACAAATCCACCTCAAATAGTATAACATCACCATCTGCAAGAAAACACATCTTCTTCACTATAAGAAAGTTCACCTCTAAAGCACTTCCCTCCAACTTCATAGGAGGCATAGCCCAAACACATAAAACTAGCATAAATAACCAGCAACATGGAAGGAACTTAGCAGAACAATGGGAAAGGAGGAGGGTGAGCGAGCATCAAAGCCCAAATACTTCCAATTCTCACATATCACTACAAGAAAATGAACTTCTAGTACAAGGAATGTAAGAAGACATCCATGAATACAATAATGCACATCCACTGAAGGGTAACCCCACAATAGTGGGTTACACTTTTTTGGATATGCTGATTTTTTTTGAAATAACACATTTTTAAGAAAATATGATGATTTAAGCCTTGAGTTTTCTCATTTAAAGTAATTAATTAAAAATTATTGGATCAAAGCCTCTAGGATCAAAAGATATTTGATATAGCCTCTCTATTCATCATACATACATGTAATGGAGTCTTATTCGCACCTATTAAAATGCTATCAAAAAATCACTTTGACTTTAGGTTTTGGTAGACCAAACAACTTTGGATTTTCAAAAAAATTTTTGCAGATGATTCTACTTGGAGAAAGCTTTCTAATGACTACAATTTTTATATATATTGAGTTCATTGTCACTTTCAAATTTTACTTTAATTAAACATAGGTTGTTTAGTTGTTCAACAACATGTCTCTTTGAGGCTTCAGGAAAAATAGTAAATTACAAAAATAAAAATTATAAAAAATATGTAGGAAAAGTGTATTTGTATTACCTTTCTATCCAAAAAATAAAAAATGAATTTTGATATATACAAAGCAAGTTAGAGCTATCCAAAAGGACCTATGTCTAAATTACATTTATTGTCACTTTAGAACTTAATAAAATATGAAATATTAGACCAAAATGGATAACACCAATTCCATCCATTATATATTGAAGTTAAAAATGTAACTTGGAAATAATTACATCATTGTCATTTATGAAACAAAAGTTATGCTTATCCAAGTGACAGTCACTCCTGAAAAATAATGATTTTTTTCAAAACCCACTTTTCGAAGGAGAAGGAAAAATGGATTCAAATAAAATTTAATTTTTTAAAATATAATATATCTAGAAACTAGAAAGAAAATTCTAAAACTCTCTAGTTTACATCATCTTCAAATTATTAATAGTTTTGCAGAAATTCATCTTCAAAAGTGAAGTTTTTTCTCAGAATGCTGATCTCAGTGTCAAAGTTCACCAAAAAGTGGGAACCAGTTTTGTGGCCCCACCCTAAAAGTTGTCACAACCTTCCACAAACAACAACCCTACAACTAAAATCCTATTATCTCTCACAAACAAATAGATCCTTAAAGAAGGGATCCAACAAGGAGAGAAGAAAGGAAAATTAGTTAGCACATAAAAGCCCCCATTTTTAAGATGCTCAACCCCATACACTTCCAATAACACCTCACCCAAGATCCCACTAGACAAGGCCAATAAACCATATTGTAGGTAACCAGCCCTCAGACATGAGATGGCAAGGACGAGGGATAAAAAGAGAGTTGGAGAGTGACCAAACAAAGGATGATGGAGAGGACATGCATATGCACAAAAGATCCCCCCATATTAAAACACATATAACCATTCTCCCCCAGCAACATAATTCTCAACAACTACCAACCTCCAAGACACTTAGCAATCTTCTCTAGAGTATCATTAACCTTGAAAATAAGGAACGAAGTGGAAGGACCAATAACATCAAAGCCAAAAATCTTACCAAACAAAGAAAAAATCACCCACAAGAAGAGAACATTCAAGAAATCACCACAGATGAAGCTAGCATTAGACCACCTGGCAACGAAAACTGAAAATAGAGATGAGAGGAAAAGAGGGAAAAAATTGACAAAGCCCACAGCCAAAAGAAAACTAGCCCTCAAAACCTCCAATAACTCAAAAAAAGGTTTTCAATTGCCAAGATCTCCAATATGAGCTCCAAAACATATATTCCAATCCAAAGATAAAGATTGGAGACTCCACGGAGAGACCTGAACCTCAAAAGCCATAAGCAAATTGGAAAAATAAATAAACAAGACAACAATATCCAAAAATAGAGAGGAGAGGGAAAGAGTGTAGAGATCATAAAAGACCATCCCTAATTGAAACCTAACCCCTCTTACCTCTCATAATTCCTAAAGGAAGATTCCATCACCACAAAATCTACCACTAGTAATAAAGATGAAAATCTCTCCCAACTAAAAGAGGAAGTGTAGAAAATGTATTGAGAGAAATAGAAGACTCCATGACCACCAATATTAGGAAGGAAACCAAGCTTAGTTGAGAAAGAGTAAAAGCCCCTCCAAGCTCATAATCAAGCCATGAGCCAAAACATATCTGCACAACATCCAAAAGAAAGTATTCTTGTCTAAAATACATAGAAAGGAAAAGATAATACAAAATATCCATTATCTCTCCTTGTAAGTACCACAAACAAAAGCTCAAAAGTAGGGTAGCCAACACAAAAAATACCACTCAAAGAGATTTAAGAAGAAAACCTCCAACAAAAGAATAACATTTTCTATTAAATAAGTATATGAAACTATTACAACTGAAGGACTTTCATAATAAAAGTATGTATCAAAAAACTTATCCACCAATCCTAAACTTCAGACTTATAAGTATAATTGATTTCCAAGTCTTTCTAGATACAGAGCTTGCTATGTTATTCTTTTATACATGTTGTCCTTAATCATCACCAAAAAAAAAAGGGAAAGAGCTGAACCAAGACTAGGACTCAGGTGCCCCAGCCATCATATCCCCTAATATGCATATTTCCAGGATCATATGCATTATTATCACTTCTTTGTTCCCCAAAACCTCATGGTCTTTCATTAGCATAACTCTGTTTGGCTTCTTCAACAGTAGGATGGTGTTCAACTTCTTGTGTATTGCTCAGGATCTCAGCATCAGATTCAGCTACACTTTCTATTTTTATGTTTCATGTTTGTTCACTTCTACTATTAGGAGGAGGTACATTTCCAGCTAATACAACATCCTCTTTGAAGATAATTTTTAGTCCTTCCTTCATCAATTCATCAAATCTTTCCAATGAAATATGCAACACCAGGGAAACGTATGAAATAATCAAAGATTTTGTGAGTTTGAGATCAAACCTAGTAAGCTCTCTCTACCTGTGCTGAAATATGTCTTCATTTCTCCTCTTCCAAATCACCCATAAGATTTCAAGTGTTAGCACAAACCAAAATTTATTCAAGGAAAAATTAAAGGACTCCACAAAACTGATAACAATCTCATGCTATAACAGACCATATTTAGAATTCCATTTCATAGGCTTGCCAAAAAATATACTCCAGATCTTATAAGCAAATTCACATTTAAAAAAATGATGTTCAAAGGATTCCGGACTTTTACAAAAAGAGAAAGTAACATGACTCAAACCATTAGCATTATGAAAATGATTGATAGCTAACTTTTTTAGCATAAGAGTCCATCTAAAATAGGTCTTTCTAGGCTCAACTGGGTATTTCCCAAATAATTCAAGCACAAGATGCCACCTAGAGCTGGACCAGTTACCTTTCCATCCTTGGGAAATCCACTCAATGACAGAGTCATCCCTCTTAATCATATTATAAATTTTTTTAGTATTAACATAAAAAAAGGAAGTACCATCAATCCATTTTAATTGTTGCAGAAACTGCTTACTATTCATAGTTTTGCCTAGGAATCTCCCTCCAGCCTCTTTTTTAATTAGGGAGTATGTTTTCTTCTGAGATCCATGAAGATTAAATTTATTACTAAGATCCTCCCAACTTGCAAAGCTGTTATTGTCAAGAATATTGATAATGCTTTTAATACCTTTGGCATTCCAGGCCTTGGCTGAGTAGCTTTGGGTGAGAGCCAAAGGTTTATCATTTAGAGATATACCCCACCAGATTGATATGTCTAGTACAAAGTAAGTGGGTGATTTCCTTATAGCCTCCTTGAAGCAAATGAGTCCCTTTACTTCAGACCAAGCCTTCCAAATAGAATTAAAGACAACAGATCCAAATGGTTTTATTTCAAACTGTCCCAACATCAAATCAATTAGTGGAATATTTTCCAATTGTTTGCCTTTTTAACTGAGGATCTTTCTATATTGTTCCTAATTAACAATTTCCAAGGAGCATCCCCAATCAAGATTTTAAATATCCATTTGGCAGCCAGAGTGATGCCATGAGTTTTCAGGTCTTTTAATCATAGACCACCTTTATTTTTAGCCACATAACACCATTTCCATTTCACACAATGCCTTTTCCTATGTCCTATTCCATCTGACCACAACAATTCTCTCAAGATCTTTTCTAGTTTATGAAACTGATAATTTGCAAACAACCACATGGAGGAATAATACAAAGCATATGAAAATAATACCTCTTGAACAACCTGAACTCCTCCTGCAATGTAGAGCATATGTGTTTGCCACTTAACATGTTTCCTTTCAATTTTTTCAAAGATCCATTGCCACATGTCCTTTAGTGATGGTTCTATTGAAAAAGGAATCCTAAGATATCTTACCATCACCTGGGGCCCGTTCCAATTCCATTGCAAGTCAGAGATCCAATCAGGTGGAGTGTCCTTCAAACTTAGCACTGAAGACTTTTGTGGAGGAATTTGGGCTCCTGAAGCAGAGAAAAAAATATCTAATCTCTTCATAGCATTTTTAAAATTATCTTTAGTAACCTTCAAGAACAAAGATGTGTCATCAGCAAATTGTTGATTGATTAGCTCCTCTTTATTAGGCAAAGATATGCCTTGAACTGGAGGCCCCATTTGCTTACTTCTCAAAATATAATGCATAGCATCAGAAGAAAATACAAAAAGGGTCAGGGCAATAGGCCACTCCTGCCTGATTAACCTCTCCAGGGGAATCAATTGTAAAATCTCCCCATTGATCTCCAAAATAGTGGAAGAGTCTTTGAAAAGTAATGCAATCCATTTACAAAATGAGTCAAGAAATCCAAAAGCACTAAGTATACCTAGAAAAAAAATTCTACTCAATTCTTTCATATGCTTTCTCAAAGTCAAGAAGCACTATACATGTATCCTGATCATTGAACCTAGCCCAATGCATTGCCTCCCAGCTTGTGATCAAGCTCTCAGGTATATACCTCCCTCTTATGAATCCAATTTGACTAATTGATACAACTCTTTCAAGAATACAAGAAATTCTTCTTGCAAGAACTTTAGCTAGTATTTTTGTATGATAGGTTAAGTAATGTGATTAGCCTCGAGTTTTTTACAAGGGTCTTGTCCCCACTTTTTGGAAGAAGCTTTATCACTCCTTGATTAATCTTTTGACCAAGGGACCCATTTACATAAGCAAATTTGTATACATTAACTTCTTCTCCAATCCAATCAATTTTATTCTTGTAGAATTCAACTAGAAGCCCATCTAAACCTGGTGACTTATCATTGGCCATGGAGAGGATGGCATTCTCAATTTCTGATAATTGGATTTCCTGACTAAGTTTTTCAACTTCTTCTTTTCAAATCAGCTTAGGGATTAATGTCATTCCATATTCTAACTTTTGTTGTTTTCCTTCCTCATGTTTAGATTTGAAGAGGTTAGAGTAGAATTCATGAAAAGATTTCATTATTCCTTCTGTGTCCTCCACTATATTCCTATCCACCTAAATACTGTCAATTCTTTCTCTGATTTGCTTTTGTTTTATAATATTAAGGAAATATTTGGTTCCTTTGTCCCCTTCTTGAATCCAATTCATTCTTTGTCTGATATTTTTCCCTTTAGTATAAATAGAGGATAGTATGAATCCTTACATAATGCCTTTAACTTTATCTTCAAAAAAAAAAATTCTCCAATAAAGGTTGTCATAGAGGTCCAAAATTCCATCCAAATCATAGAAGACCACATCAAAACCACATGAAACAAGTCAAAAGAAAGGAAAAAGACTACAACAATGCAAATAATTTCACAAGACAGGGGCCTTGAAACCCCTAAAACTAAAACACTTGCCACAAAAACCTTCATAGAGAAATGTATCCAACCCATGAGAATATCCAGCCAAAGAGAGGTAGGAACCCCAAAACTATCGGTAGAAACACATAATGGAGAGAGCATGGAGAATGTCCAATTCCCAACCTTTGATTAATGATAGAATGAGGCCAAATACTTCAAGTCATGCTGCGAGGAAAGTTCCAAGAAACCAACATGGAGGAGGGAGTAGAGAGCCACATCACCACTACATATCTCAAGAATAAAGAAACTGAATTATTGTCCTCCAACTTCTCATCTTCACCCTCCCCTCAAGACCCTTCGCTAGGGGAAACCCTAGGTCCAAATTTCAAACTTATCTTCCACCATGCCTTCCCTCTCATCGGTCTTGAGCCACCTCATCCATTTTGTTTCTTCATCTGTATCTTGTGTATTTTTAATAATTCTACTTACAATATACCATAAATCTTTATCTATTAAAAATAATTATATTTTAATTTAACATATGCAAAATTTATATCTTTAAAATTTAGCAATAATTATTAATTCCACTATTTTCACAACCTTAGATAATCAAATAACTTCAAAAAAATGTGTCTTGATACTTTTTAATAGATACACAAGTTAATATATTCTACAAAATAAAATTCATGCATACCTTTTAGAATGTGTTTCCACTCCTGCTTTATTATTTGGACTTATCCTATTTCATTCCACCTTGGATTAATTCATCAGATCAATAATTAAAATATTGGTGTTTACAATTGCCACAATCAATTTTTATCATGTACTTGTTAATTTTTATGTAGGAAAGGAAAGGTAGGCATATTGTCAAGCTGACATTGTTCGCCTTTTTGTAAATTCACTGGTTTTGATGTCATTCAAATGACACCTTCCCACTTTGCATATTTTCATACCATGCTAGAAACATTTCAATACCATTCAACCCTAGTAGGGTATGTACATGATCACGAGGGGCCAAACTATGGCCTTAAGTGGTAATGAAAAATCAACGAATCAGGGTTAGTCAGCTTGACATGAAAATTTGAACTAGTTATCAAACTTACATACAAAAATTTTAAGAATAGAATCTGTAGGAAATTGAATGTAGTATCCAAACTACTATCCATTTTCTGAAAACAAATTGATCTAATTAGTCAAAATTTTAGATTTCAATGTAGTAGTACCAAAATTTCAAGAAACAAATAAGAAGTACGTGTATGTCTTACCACCTTATTCATAATCTAATGATATTAATTTTTTTATAATATTTTATATATAAGTAGCAGACTCATTCCCATATGTGACTCTTATTTTTTTATAATTTTATTCTGAAAAAAATTTAATTATTAATTTTCTGTTACAACGTTTTCAGAATAAAATAAAGTCTTATATCTGACCACCTTAACTCATTGAAAATTTTAAAAAATTGAAAAATTATTTAGTTTTTCTTGTAGTAGGTGAAACATAGAATGTGATGCATGTTTTGGATTTCAAAAATGTTATACAACTTGAAAGTTATAACTATTTTTAAATTAGTATGTCAATTAGGACTTTCGATGTAACTCAATTTGAAAATAACTAATAATTACTTATTGAAATCAAAATTTGATAGAAATTATATCAATAAAATCTGATAATATCCTTAAGAAACCCTTTTTGTTTCATCAAATTCAGGTGAAAAAGGGATTTTTCCCACATTGCCACTTTTTGGCCCCTCATGATCTTACACATACCCCAAAGCTAAATTAGCAAGTTCACTATGATTGAACCTATCAAGTCAATTGGATTAGTATCATGCCACAATAATCTTATCCACAACCATCACTTTGCATTCTTGGACTACATACATATAAAAAGATATACAATCGAGATCCCATGTTTGTTCAATCATTATGAATACATCACAAATTTTTAGCCACTACTTCCATTGCCTTCCTCTTCCTAGCAATGAATTGATAACATATTCTTGGGAGATCATTCATATACATCCCAACTTTATGATGAAGGGGAATCCCCTTAATACCAAAAACACACACAAAAGAATAGAGAAATGCATAGAAATTGCAAGGAACCAAACAACTGCAAAGACCTGCAACTTGCCTTCTTATTATCCTCAAATGAAAATTACAATATGCAGAATCATACATTCCAGATTCATGTGGGCATTACAAATATCTGCAAAAGAAGAACTATCATCTATAATCTAGAACTGCCAGAGATGCCCTAGACAACCCTACGAGCCTTCATTATATAGGCAATTTTAGCCGCCCAAGAAGGTCCCAAAATTTGACCTAAACTAAATGCCGACCATTCCCGAAATATTTTATTTATTTGTTTCATTACATTAGAAATGTAGAAACTGATGAAATATCAGATTCAACTCCAAGATCTAGCTGCATGCAATAAACCTGTTACAAAGAATGAAGCTAAGAACTTGAAAAAGCAAAACCCTCTTGTGCTCAAAAATGTTAGAGCTCAAAATGTATTAAGAGAGGATAAAGGAAAATAATTACAAAAGCGGCTTATAAGAACAGAAACCCTAAAGCCACAAAAAACTAGGTTGTGCAATAATAATTAATAGAAATATTAATTATTATGCACCTAAAAGAGGTAGCTTAAGTGAAAAAGAATAATAGAGGACTTAAGTAATTAAATCGAAATGATTTAATTATAAAGTCAAATATATCTATTACTCTAACACCCCCCCTTAAGCGTAGCTCAAGAGGAAGCTAACCTAGCACAGCTAAGAAAGCAAGAAAAAAATGGGTCCCGGCAACAAGGCCTGATCAGGTACCCAGTACAAGGAAATCTCTATAAACCGGAGTAAAGGAGAAAACCCAGTGGGAAAAACTCCTCTCCAAAAAGAGATGAAAAAACAAGCAAAGACAAGAAGGAATGACTTCAAGAGACTCTCTCAAAGCCATAAGTACAATGCGTGCTGCCAACCCCCCCCGAGAGAGAGGGTCGAGGCTCCAAAGCCCCCCAGAATGAAAGAACCCCTGGAGCAATGAGCAAACCACTGTGACTCCAATGCAGAGGAGTGAAGGTCAGTGGGTGCTGAAGAGGTGACCTCGAAGGATGAGGTGTCACTGGAAGGCCGAGCTGATGCTCAAATGAGAAGACACGAGGATCCTGAAAGGGAATACCCAATGCAAGTGGTATGACAGGTGTGCTGACACTGTCATGAGAGAGGAGATGAGTGTCCTCTGAAGAATCCTCAACAACTGCACCTGGTGGCTCGATGAATGGAGCTGGAGGATCAAGCAGTGCTGAAGAAGAATCCGGCTGAAAAGAAAAGTACTCCTCAGGATGTGGTGTAGCAGTCACAACACGGGTCTCAGGAACAACACAGAGGTTTAAGCT
Source organism: Chamaecyparis obtusa (assembly GCA_027943335.1). NCBI lineage: Eukaryota > Viridiplantae > Streptophyta > Pinopsida > Cupressales > Cupressaceae > Chamaecyparis > Chamaecyparis obtusa. The sequence goes on from BSBK01000215.1 coordinate 2,205,941, forward strand.
ACCTGACTGCACCACATGATGCTCTCATGAAAGAGGAGAGCTGAGCTCCGACAATGGAGATGGTGGACCAAAATGAGAAAAGATGTAGAGACGGGAGGAATGATCAACTGTCCCTGTAGCAATAATGCCTCCTGTCACACTATCCTTGATGAAGGCTGAATCGGCCGTGAACTCAACTGTCTTCCCTGACCCACTGCGAGTAATCTGATAAATGGGGAGAAGGTTTGCAGAGAGAGATGGAACATACAATACATCATTGAATGTGCCATCCTGAATGCTGACTGAACTTGTCCCACAGACTGTCTGTACAGTGTTATTCCCCATGAGAATATGAGGAATAGGAGAAGTCTCAAAAGAAGAAAACAACTCCTGAGAAGATGCCATATGGTGAGAAGCACCGGAATCCAGTATCCAAGGGACCTGTAAAGGGGATGCAACAGATGCCCGTAATGCATGGCCCTGTCCAAAATCCTGTCCAGATGTCGAAGAAGATGCAGAAGACTGAAAAGAAGACCCTTGTGAGGTGGAAGAGGATGGAGAGGAAATAGTGCTCTTCTGAAGGAGAGCTTGCAAATCTGCAATCTGTTTCTCATAACCATCACATCTCTTCTGAAAACACTGTGACTCATCATGGTTCCTCTTCTGACAATAGGAACATGTGGGGATCTGAGTCTTCTGATTCTCCTTCTTAGAAGAAGATGGTGTGTCAGTAGAGTGCTGAGAGGAGGAGTCAGATATCTACTTCGGCTTTGGCTTCTGTGTGTCCTGAGATGACTTGGCAAGCAATGCCTGTGACTGTGAACCTGCAAGTGAATCCATCTAAGTGATCTTGGACTGCTCACGAGTCAACCTGTCACAGAAATTCTCAAAAGAGGGCATAACATGTCTGGTACCCAAAGCATCCATGGTGGAGTAGAAAGTGGAAGAAAAAATCTGGTACTGTCCTCGCAACTTTGAGAGTATCAAATAGATACACTCATCATCTGTCTTGATTTTTCCACATCCCTGCAAAACTGTACGCAAAGACTTGAACTTCATCAAGAAGTCCTCTATAGTGGGGAAATCAGAAGGAGTCAAAGAGGTCAACTCTGCATCAATCTGAAGCTTCCAGAATTCATTGACTGTACCAAACAAGGTTGAAAACTTGCTCCAAATAGCCCTAGGAGTGGTCAAACCTTCCAGGTGAAATAAGAGACTGTCAGAGATGTTCAGTGCAATCAAACCCATGGCTTCATCCATTTTGTTCCTGTGCTGAAGAACCTCAAAGGGACGCTGCAGGACAGGTTGGTGTTCATCCAGACATGACCATAAGCCACGTGACATGAGCAGCCTGGTCATGTGTGCTTTCCATGTGTGGTAATTATGCGGTGTTAGCCGGGCCACAGAGGGATCCGACATTGAGAGAAGAAGAAGATAGAAGTAGAAGGGTTTGTTCTGAAGTAAATTACAGAAAGGAAATGCACCCCCCCACAAAGTAGGATTCTAACCCCCGTACAGCAAGTAATCAACCACTGAAAGGACAAAAAAACTAGAGAAAAACCTGGAATGCCGGATGCAGAGTAGGAGGGAAAATGAAGCCTCTACTTCAATGCTCAAAACAGGTACTCAAATGGTGGAATCAACAAATGAAACCAACACCATTGCGTCCATCTCGGAAAGACCTTTCCGACGATATATCATATGTCGATTTTCAAGTCCGTATGAACCCTGTAGGAGCAAAAACGCCCAAGTACCCCCAAATGCAAGCTCTCTGGAAAAAACCAGTGACGGCAAAAATTTTGACGGTCGTATGACCGTCACTGGGCCGTCGCTGACATCAGCATTACGTCATAACCGTACAATGCCAGAAAATTTTGAAATCCGTCGGAAAATTTTGAAGGTTGCCAAAAAAATTTCACGGTGCCGGAAAAAAGGTGGTGACATCAGCAGGTGACGTCACCTGCTGCAGTGGCCGGGTGGAGCTGCGGCGGCGGCCGGGCGAGCCGAGTGTCGGCAGGGCGGAGCTGGGGCGGCGGCCGGGCCGGGAGGCGGCGGGGCGGGCCGCGGGCGGCACGGTGGCGCAGGGGCCGGGCTCCGGTGGCGCCTGGGTGGCGCGGCGGCGGGGCGTTGGCGGTGCGCTCCGCAGCGCTCAAGAATGTAAAGAAAATGGTGCTTTTCAAGATTTTTTTTATATATATTTTTTTGAAATTCGTGCCGTACGGCCCTAATAGGGCAAATTTTTTTTTCAGATGTCCCGGAGGTCAAATAGGTCAAATTTTATATGAAAATAGGGGTTTTGGGGCCTTCTGGACGCAACCGTGAGGTTGGTTTTTACCCAAAGTGCTCCAAAAAAAAGTAGCCCCTTAAATCCAATAAAAAACAACTAAAAAACCCCAGAAAGAAGGGGCTGGATCCACAGCTTCAGTATACTTCGAACAAGCTGCAGTAGCAAGGCTCTGATACCATGTAGAAACTGATGAAATATCAAATTCAACTCCAAGATCCAGCTGCATGCAATAAACCTGTTACAAAGAATGAAGCTAAGAACTTGAAAAAGCAAAACCCTCTTGTGCTCAAAAATGTTAGAGCTCAAAATGTATTAAGAGAGGATAAAGGAAAATAATTACAAAAGCGGCTTATAAGAACAGAAACCCTAAAGCCACAAAAAACTAGGTTGTGCAATAATAATTAATAGAAATATTAATTATTATGCACCTAAAAGAGGTAGCTTAAGTGAAAAAGAATAATAGAGGACTTAAGTAATTAAATCGAAATGATTTAATTATAAAGTCAAATATATCTATTACTCTAACAAGAAAGGGCTCCACATAATTTTTGAAATTCAAAATACATTTTGAAGGAAAGTCATATTTTTCATTTTCAGTTCGCCCAACTTCGGGAGAGCATAACTTTTTACCAGGTGCTCTGATTTCCTATTACAGCCCCATTCTAAAAATGCCATGAAGCAATCTATAACAAATGACTTGCGTAAGCTCTAATTAGCTGAAGTTTCGACCCTCAATGGAGCCTCTAAAGCCTTCAAAACTGAGTCCAAAGTTTTTGTACCCTGCTGCCAATGCCAAAATTCCTCAATATCTTCACAACTAGAGTTGAACTTGTCATGAAATTTTTCTTGTAGGATGATATGATCATAATGAACCTCCAGGGAAGAAAATAGAACATTCTGAGTACACATGAACAACTTACTAAAAATAGAAAGTTACCACAAATAGAATTTTGCAACAAGCTAGCCCTTATTGAAAACACAATAGGAAATATTTTTGGGTGATGCAAGATTACTCTTACACCCAAGATGCTCCTGCATCAGACACCCAGGGTAATTTGAGAAGTGACCCTATCACATCTCAGGTGTGCAAAGGAAAACCAAGATGATTAACCTCCTCCCTTGTCAGCCATGATGAATCTTCAACAGGTTGTCCTTTCCACTTGACTAAATATTCCTCATATGTCTCATTTCTTGTGCTTCTTCCAACATGACTATCCAGGATATCTTCAACCACTTCCATAGCTGAAGAAGATGCTGGAATATGCCACTGCACTTTTGCAACCTAAAATTCCTTAAATATCTTTTTCTTCTCCACCTTCATCTTGTGTTGTGCATTCATTTTATGAATTCACTTCCTAACCTCCTCTTGTAAACTATTTACATTCTCTACAAAATTATCATCTTTGGCACTACTCACCTCTCTGCTATCAAACTTACTCAATTTAGAAGCATTGTTGGGACTGCTTGCATATATTATCTGGGATAATTATTAACCAGTACTCATGTTCACAACTTCTGTCTGTGGATGGTGTTCCATGCTGAACTTCAAATCTGTCTTCAACCTCTCATTCTCTGTTGGACCATCAGGTACATTATCAGATACTATATTCTAAAATTCATCCAATAGATCTGCAACTTTCTCAGGTGAAACTTCTACTTCTCCATGCCTCATTCCTTCTAGAAACTTTCTTCCACTAACCAAACAAATTCTGGCATTACTACATACCTTTTCCTCTATTTCTATTAATGGCTTCAGCTTGTGTCAAACTCCATCCTTTGTGAGAGAATAGGTATTTGCATACACATGATGTACTGCACGATGATCAAACTACAAGGGCCTCCCTAACAACAAATGACATGCATCCATAGGTATTATCACACATAACCTCATCATGATAGTTCCCAATCTTAAACTTTACCAAACATTTTTCATTGACAAAAGCTTTATGATCCTTTTGTATCCAAGCGATCTGATAGGGATTTAGATGCTTCTTCCTCTCTAACTTCAACTTATTAACCATTTCCTTAGAAACAAGATTATCTAAGCTACCACTATCAATAATGACATTGCAAACTTTGTCATTACACTTACACCTTGTGCAGAATAGACTTTTCCTTTGTTCAGGTCCACTCTCATCAGCCAACAATGCCCTTCTGGTAATGTAACATACCCATAAATATGAACAAGAAATAAAGCCAAAAATGCAACCAACAATTTTTTTTTATAACACAACACATGTTCATACATAAATGATAATTCCATATTTTCCATATTTATATAGTGTTACTGCAGATTACATTTACTACATCAAAATTCCTTGAAGGATATTCTTTTATTCCAACACATCACAAGTACATTAAATAGTTATTACAAATGATTATAGCAAAGAGACATCAAGTACGTCTCTTAAATGTAACATGTCTCCCATATGAGACACTTCTCCTAGATCTCCACATCCTAATAGCCCTAAGTACATAAAACCAGAAAGCTATATGATTGGAAATTCTCCTCATTTTAGAAGTCTAATAATACATTGTTTTAGTCCTATCCATAAAGCTCAAAACATCTAAAAATAAAAAAAATAACAAAAACCACAACAAAAGTAGGGCTAAGTATCTTAAGATGAATAAATCTGCAAAAGAGTCAGTAACACATTTATGCATTATAATCAGATCATAATATCATAAAATTACCATAGTAATACCACCTAAACTTCTTCAATAACTCCACATAACACGTAATAATGATCTGAAACTATACATATAACCAAACACTCATAATGACCTTCGAAGACATCTGATAATTGGAAAGATATAGAGAAGAATATCATGTTCTACGCAAGAATGACAATCATACCCAAGAAATGGTCATATGATTACTTCTGCCACAATAAAATCAAGCTCATAAAATAGTCACACTAGGAGTAGGCATAGGTCATACTTAGGAGATAGGAGTGTCATCAACCGCTTCTTATCATTGGGCTACCCTAGCCCATGCCAAATGCAAGGTGGTCAATACCCAAGATAGAACCCCGAGTGTTAATCTAACTACTTCTTCTACTGACAAGGTAAAAGACCTATGCCGCATGTACCTAGCATCTTCTATAAACCACCCTTCACCTAAACAAGCGTGTATGGCATGGGATAGCCACTTATCTTTTTAGTGTGTATTTTCCCCTAATAGATTTTATAATGTTATCACTTGATTACCATAAATATTCATGTATCAATGGTCCACCACTTTAGGGTTCCTCACCCCATGACATCCCACTCCTTCCTAAATACTCTAGCCTATCCAACGCTCATGAAAAATAGTATACACTAGGATACTATAGTTTTTCTCATGTTTTTGATAATAGATTATAGATCCATTTGTTTTATCATTCAAGAATATGTATCTAAGCACCAAGACAAACAAAGGTTTTCCCCTGTTCCTAAATAGTGTATATATAGTAATACCAAGAAGACTTAGTTATTGTTTTTAACTCTTTAAATAAAGTACATTGCAGATTGTAGGAAAGAATAAAATATAGCTCCAATCAATAACCAAAAAACATACATTCCAATATAAATTGACAGCAAGACTTATAGTTTCCTAAAACCCATGGATTTCATTGTTTCCATCTCAAACTAGCTAATCCAATGAGTATTTTACTAGCACTATATTCCCATCTTATATTTAGTAACTAAACAACAAGGTCAACTGAACCTATAACTTATACTGAATTCAAATCACAAGAATAATTTCCCCATAACAGAAAACTTTAAACCTAATCAAATTGGATAACAGATTAACTTTTTCCTGTAATCAACCATTCAATGTTCAAAAGTATTATCAATCTTTCACTAAACACTTACACCCAAATGTTGTGAAAACAAAACAACACTATAATACTGTCCAAAGAAATAATATTCCCCTGTTCCCAATGACCTCAAACCAAAGTCCCATTTTATGCCTTAACAAAGTCATTAATGCCAAGTAGTTCTGACTTTAGTAATTCAATCAAAACAAGTTTTTGCAATCTCAATTTCCCTAATGAAATTCCTAATAACATTTTCACATAACCATTCATAAAACATTCCTAATATAACTTGATATATATATTTCCTCATATCCCTGGTATCCCATAAATTTTATATTCATAAGTACCTATTTAACATACAAAATTTCATATCATTCTATGTATTAGGGTGATATTACAAATAGAATAAGTTAATCATTTTCTTCCCAAAATAAAGATCAAACACAATACCAATAGTTGTCAAAGTACAAATTACAAGAAGACAAAATGATTGTCCAAGATAACCATAAATCCCGATAGCAAAGGCTTAAGTATCAAGGTCAGTTTAGGATCAAAGGTTAACTAGCCTCTAGGTAGTTACCATAATCACCCTCATAACCATTCTACATAGTGGTCATCTTTCCCATACAAGATACCTTTATATTCCAAATGGACATATTGCCAAACAGTTGGCATGCTTCTGTGCTATAAACTTATTCCAGTTCTTAATAGTTTACTAAGGAAGAACAGAGTAACAACACCATTGTCCTCACCGTAGCTGGAGTGACTAAATCCCTACATCAAGTAATACCGAACACCCAAACAAGATTTTACCACTATGTTTCCTCATATTCTCTAATAGCCAACAGTATACCAAGTGAACCTCAATCCCGATAGTGAACAAAAAGAAACCAAAGCCCGAGAGTGGGTATAATGTAACCAAAACCAAACATTTAAGTGTTGACAGTCAACTATACAATATTCCCTTGGCTATCTGGGAAGGTTACAGTGAAAGTAGAATGATAATGTTTCTCTCAAACAAAATCCAAAACACTTAAGTATGTCATTAACCCAAAAGGTTGAGTACCCAACAACCCACATTTACCGACTGTATCTACATAGTGCCAACACTTTCAAATGAAAATTGAAATTGTAAATAATCCTATTCACTACCACAGATATGAATACAGAATAGAATCTTAAAGTATGACCCCTTTCAAAAAGTAAGCCATTTTATCCCAAATATAACTACCACATTTCAAAACTAGAATGCATTTCATTATAGCTCTACAAGTATACTATTCTACTCAAATATCTACCATTTTAAATATTTTAGCAAATAGAACAAGAGAGGGAAGGTGATAAAATGCCCCCTACCTCTTCCTTCTTGAAAAATGATGCAAAACCCAGAAGACTACTTGAAACTGTCATAACCAAGGCTTCCTCAACCAAATCAAACGAAGCCCAACAAGAATAATTCCAATTACAGACAACTTCTCCAACACCACAATGATCAAAAGAAAAACTATGAAAAACTTCTTCTCCAGAACATAATTACACCCATAACCAATAATGATCAGGTTCATTAAAAACAAAAACCACATCCTTAGGCATGAATACAAAGTTAAAGCTCCCAAAAGACCCACAACAGAACTGGAGTCCACTCTCAAGACCAATTCCTCATTCAAGAAGATGTCAAGGAAACAGTTTTCCAAGTTGTAGAACTCAACAAACCAGCAAGATGAATTTTGGGGGGCAGAACAAAACCCCTTTCCCAATATTATAAATGCCAATAAAGAATGTGTCATTTGGCATTAAAGATAGTACCTTATCATCCTTATCACCAAATTAGCATTTCAAATAAATCTCTTAATACTTGCCCATGACTAAGGTCATGTATAAGGTGACATACATCTAGGTTATCAACTTAGGTAATTACCTTACAGGCTTAGAAAACTAAACACACACACACTTAGGTTATCTCATTTCAAACTTAGTAAACTCAACACATCTACTTTTCCTATTTTATAATGTACTTGGAAAGATTAAAACATAAACATTGATTACTGAATAAATCTCTAATTTCATTTAATGTCAAACAATAAAACTATGAATTTGCATCCAAACTAATATTTCCACATAATACTCATTAAAGTTTCTGAATTCAATCACACATATTATGGTGTCACTAAGAAGAAGTACCTTACATTTCCTACCATCATATGCAGAAACAATCATAAACGTACATTCTTAATACAAAGCAACAGATGCAAAACTTTTAAATTTTTTTATGTGAAATCATAATGAAATCATATGAACTAGATCAACTTCATTGATATTGTCTTATATCCAATGAAACAACATAAGATAACATCTAATATTTAATTACCACTCACATTATAATGCTCATGCTCATGGTCTACCAATAACATTAATGGCACAACCCTTAGCATAAACCCCTAGTACCAATGCTTACATCCCCCCAGTACAAATGCTTACATCACAACACTTAGATACTGAATGTTCATACTAATGTAGTACCATTAATACTAATACCCTAATATGAACATAACACTTAATGTTAGTCATAACTAAACATAGATTACCAAAATAATAACATCCATACATATTGATTAAATACAACAATCACAGATCAAAACACAACAGAATATTGACCCAAGATAATTTGATACTACATCTCCCGTGCCACATAAAAATCAGAATACAACATAAAAAGTATCTATCAGTGTACTGAAATAAACTATAAATGTATCATAGCACATAGTATCTCAAAGTATCAAACTGATAACATGACCAAAAGATCCAAAAATAACCAAAAACATGAATCAAAAACATCTGCAATAGAGTCAAAATCTGAGGGGCATGATATCCTCCCCGCTAGGCTATGGATTACTCTTGGAAGTCTGTGAACAAATGAGGATTCGTCCCACATCCTCCCAAGTAGCCGAGGAATCATCTCCAAGATCCCATAGGATCTTTAACTACTCTATGGTTTGACCGTTGAGGGTCATCATTCTTTGTTGCAGTATATGAATTAGCTCCAAAGCCAACTACACGTCCTCCACCTGAATATCAAACCAATTCAACACATGAGACAAATTAGGTATATATCTCCTAACTACTGAAACATGAAATACATCTTGAGATTTTGTGAGGCTAGGTGGAAAAGCAAGGTGGTAAGCTACTGGACCAATCCGTTCTAGGATTTCAAATGGACCCAAAAAATGGGGTGTCAACTTTGAACCCTTCCCATAATGTATTGGACTCTTCTGAGGCCTAACTCTCAAAAAAATCTTGTCTCCTACAATAAACTATTGATCAATCCTATGAGCATCAACATACTTTTTATGTTGGTCTTGAGCTACTACAAGATGCTCTTTGATCCTCTTAACCTGTACCTCCATGTCCTGCAACATGTCAGGTCCTAGGATGAACCTATCCTCCAAATTATCCCAACTTAAGAGAGTCTAACACGGTCTACCATACAAAGCCTGAAAAGTAGCCATACCAATTGAACTCTGGTGCCCATTGTTGTAAGAAAACTCAAAAAGGTACAAATACTCCTCCCACTAGGTTTATCAGTCCATAACGTACATGTGAAGCATGTTTTCCAAGACCTAGTTAACCCTCTCATTCTACCCATCCATCTCTGGATGATAGGCTGAACTAAAGTTTAGTTAGGTTCCTAAGGCATGCTGCAATGAAGTCCACAAAGCTAAAGTGAAAACTAAGTCTCTGTCTGAGATGATCTTTCAGGGAATCCCATGCAATCTAACAATCTCTTCCAAAAAGATCTTGGCCACTGAAGCAGCCATATATGAAGACCTGATAGGGGAGAAGTGTGCTACCTTGGTCAACTGATCAATGGTAACCATGACTGCATCATTCCTCCTAGTAGTGACTTGAAGCCCTACTATAAAGTCCATAGATATGATATCCCACTTCCATTTTGGAACGTTTTGTGACTATAAAAGTCCTACAGGATGCTGGTGTTATGGTTTGACCCTCTAGCACTCAAGACATCTTGACACATAATCAGTAATATCTCTTTTCATCCCTGGCTAGTAGTAGTCCTACCGAGATTCGCATGCATTTTCTTGACTCTAGGATGAGCCAAGTAAGGTACCTTGTGAGCCTTAGCTTGAATTAATGAGTAGAGATCATCAGTACTAGGTACATAAGTACAACTGTGGTACTCTAGAAAATCATCTTCCTCTAAGGAGTAACCAATGAAATGACCCTTAAGAGTCTTCCCACTATCCAACACTGACTTAACTTCCTAATACCAAGAGTTGTCTAGAAGACCATGCAGAATGAGACTCCTTAAGTCTACACTATGAACAAGTATAGACAACTCATGCCTTCTCCTACTCAATATTCACAAAGGAACTCCATCCACCTATGCTGTCTAGCATTGAGGTTCAGTTGTGTGAAGATGAATTGCAAACTCCTATGATTAGCATGGAGTTCAAATTGATGAACCAAGAAGAAGTGTCACCACTTGATTAGAGCATGAACTACTACCACTAGTTCAAGGTAATGCATAGGGTAATTACCCTTGTGATTCTTGAGCTTACATGACTCATAGGAAATAACACACCCATCTTGCATCAGCACTGCTCCTATTCTATCGATAGATGCATCTGTACATATGACAAAACTCCCTAAAGAATCTGGAATAGAAAGTATAGGAGCACTTGTCATCTTCTCCTTCTAAATATAAAAAGCCTCTTCACACTTGTTGGTCAACTCAAGCCTCTTCCCTTTCCTCTGTAAGGAAGTGAAGGGATGTGCAATCTGTGAAAATAATGATACAAAGCATCTGCAGTAACCTGCTAGCCCCGTAAAACTTTGTACCTCTGTCATAATAGTGGGTGTAGGCCACTCCATGATAGCTTTGATCTTTGAAGGATCAATTGCTATACCTTATCCTGAGATCACATGACCAAGATACTTTATCTCAGTCTGAAAAAACTCGCATTTAGATAGATTAGCATACAATTTGTTCTCTCTAAGGCATTGGAGAACCTAGCCTAAATGCTTCTCATATTCTTCGACTGTACTGAAGTAGATTAGCATGCCGTCCATAAATACAATCACAAAGTGGTCAAGGTAATTTACGAATATGCCATTCATGAGACTCATGAACATGGATCCTAAGCTAATGGTACCAAGATTTAAAATCAATCTTTGAGAATATCTTGGCACCCTTGACTTGGTCAAACAAGTCATCAATCCTAGGTAATGGATACCTGTTCTTGATAGTGACCTTAGTAAGCTGTCTGTAGTGAATACATAGTCTTAACGATCTATCCTTCTTTTTGATGAATATTACCGGTGCACCCCATGGTGACACACTAGGATGGATGAATCCTTTGGCCAACAAATCTTCTATCTGAATCTTCAGCTCGCTCAACTCTTGTGTCGTCATCATGTATGGAGTCTTAGATATAGGCTCAGCTCCTTGCACAAGGTTGATACAAAAATCTATATCCCTCTTAGGTGGCATACCTGGAATCTCTTCCAGAAAAACATCTGCAAAACCTTGAAGAATAAGATCGTCTAAGGTCACATCCCTGCTCTCACCTTCATCTAGTTCATTGACTGATACTGCAAATAGCTGACAACCCTTGTGCAAACTATGCTTGAGTTGCCTTGCTGTGATGATGTGAAGTGACACAAGTCTCTAGATACCTTTGATAAGTTTATCATTGCCCTCATTATCCACACAATGAATGGTCTTGTCTCTATAGTCTATATTGGCCTTATGTTACTCAAGCCAATCCATCCCAAAAACAATACCGTAAGAGCCTAAGGGCCCGTTTGGATGCAGGCATATGTAATGTTGGATATAGTCAATTCTGGAATATGCTACAATTCTAGAATATCATATCCTCAAACTGATATCCAGAATATATGTTTGACCCATTTGGATGCACCTGGAAGATGACTGAGAAGAAATACATAAATACCAAACAAAAGTTTGTTTTCGTGCTCTACCAACACCAGTGCTCTACCAATCACTTGAAATCTATAGATTTCACCGTAATAAAAACCATTTAAATGCAAAACATGAGTTACCAGAGGATGTGTTGCAGAGTAGAAGAGCGTTGATGGCCAAGAGCAGGGTAGCAAAGTTACCACGTTAGCAGGGCAACCTAGTAGAGCGTCCACGGAGGAGAGCAGGGTTACCGAAAATGAAACCATTGCAAAAATGAAACCGTGGACACAAAAATTTTTATAAAATGCACGTGGACCCGACGGAAAAACTCAAAACTGGCATAGCAAAAGTGGAATTAGAGGCCCATATTCCAATAACACCTTTTCAACTGGAAGACTGAATGCCCATTTTATGGCCCAAATTGGAATTTCACAAATCCAATTCACTATTATTGAGATGGACACAAACATAGAAGACGGGAATTGAAAAATGCTATTCCAAAAAATGGACCCATATTCCATGTACCAAATGGGCCCTAATGGAATAACTCTTAGATCAAGCATGGTATGAAATGACTCAAGCTACAACCTATAGTTGTGTACTACCGAATCAGTGGTTAACTTGGCTCCAGAAGCCAGTTCCACTTGCCAACTATCCTTATGCCTCGTTGCTGCTAGCTTGCAAAGCTCAATAAGAAAAGGTGAAATAAAGGAGTCTGTAGCTCTAGAATAAAACAAGATAGAGGTAGAAATACCTCTCAACAAACCTGCAGTCTCTATGACTGTACTTTGGTGCTCTGCTTACTTTTGATCGAGTGCTATAAAGACCTTGTGTGCTCTTCCAGCATCCCGTACTGTAGCCTCTGACTCTACTATCCTCTGACCAAAAGATGTTGTATTCTTCCTAGGATAATTTACTGCTATGTGTCCATGTTGACCACACGAGTATCCTATATTCCTTCCAAGGTTCATGTCAAAATTTTTTGGTTTAGCCTAGGGTATGCTGCTCTACTGCATACTCTAAGTGCGCTATGGTTTAGATGCCTATTTATTGTAGTTAGCATTTTGATAGTTCTTATTCTGGTAGCCCCCACCAGAGTATTGTCCAAATTGGCACTTTTGTTTCTAATTCTAGCCTTGTACATCTGTTGGTCTAGAATTGCTTGCACTTTGATTACCTTTGTAGAAGTTCCCTGACTATTGTACATTACCTTTAGAAGCATTGCAATGATATTATGGCTTCTTCTCAATGAGAATATCTATGTCATAAGCCTCCTTTATAGTCTTAGGGGTGAAGGTCCCAGTTTCCTCCCCTATCTTGGTGGAAAGACCATGAAGAAAATAATGAACCAGCATGGAATCACTATCATCATAACCTGAGTACCTCTTAAGCTCATAGAACCATCACTCAAAGGTCTCCATAGAAAGATTTCCCTATCTAAGGTTGAATAATTCTTCAGCCCTCTTCTACCTCTATTCCTTGAAGAGGAAATGAGCACGGAACCTGTCAATGAACAACTCCCAAGAAACTGTATTCAGGTCCAACTGAAGTTTCTCCTGTTCCACTTCCCACCAGATGGATGCAAAGCTTTGAATCTGCATAATGGCCCATCTAGCCTTGGTGTTGCTCCTATATTGGTGCATTGTGAAGAACCTATCCATATTTAGAACCTAGGTCTCTGCCCTAGATCTCTCTTTCGTGCCAAAGAATAGAGGAGCTTTTGTTTTCAATAAGTCCCTCATTTGGCTGTTGTTTAATGCTATCTCTTTGGCAGTGAGATTGATAACTAGATTACCAATCTGAACTCCCATGTTATGCCCTCCATGCTGAGCTCCTCCTAGCTGATTTCCTACCTCAAGGGTGTCCAAATGGTTCAAAACCTGGTTAAGGAGTACATGAATTTGATTCCCATTGGGATCAACTCCTTGGTTTACCACATTTTTGGCTCCAGTACCAGTATTGGCTTGCCCAGCCCCCTATCCATGGTGAGAACTTCTTGATGAACTCTCCTCAGCTCTCCCACATCCTTGACCTCTTCCTCTTCCTTGATTACCTCCTCTACCATGGCCTCTAGGTCCATTCTGACCTTGGGCTCCCCCTGTAAACAATGGCATCCTGAATGGTAAGGAGAGGTTAGGAAAGGAATAACTCACACAAAACAAACATTCGCAATAGAATACTATGATTAAACATATATCCAGAGTTTCATAGTGTTGCAACCTAGGGCTTTGATACCAGTGTAACATACCCATAAATATGAATAAGAAATAAAGCGAAAAATGGAACCAAATTTATTTTTTTATAACACAACACATGTTCATACATAAATGATAATTCCAAATCTACCATATTAATATAGTGTTACTACAGATTACATTTACTACATCAGAATTCCTTGAAGGATATTCTTTTATTCCAACACATCACAAGTCCACTAAATAGTTATTACAAATGATTATAGAAAAGAGACATCAAGTATGTCTCCTAAATGTAACATGTCTCCCATATGATATACTTCTAGCTCTCCACATCCTATAGCCCTAAGTACATAAAACCATAAATCTATATGATTGGAAACTCTCCTCATTCTAGGAGTTTGATAATACATTGTTTTAGTCCTATCCATAATGCTCAAAACACCTAAAAACCAATAGAACAACAGAAATCACAACAAAAGTAGGGCTGAGTATCTTAAGATTAATAAATCTACAAAAGAGTTAGTAACACATTTATGCATGATAACCAAATCATAGTATCATAAAATCACCACAGTAATACCATCTAAACTTCTGCAATAATTCCACATAACATGTAATAATGAGCTTAAATAGAACATATAACTAAACACTCACAATGACCTTCAAAGACAATCGATAATTGGAAAGATATAAAGAAGAATATCATGTTCTGTGCAAGGATGACAATCATATGTGACAAATGGTCATATGATTACTTTTTCCATAATAAAATCAAGCTCATAAATAGTCACACCAGGAGTAGGCGTAGGTCATAATTAGGAGATAGGAGTGTCATCAACCACTTCTTATCATTGGGCTACCCCGGACCATGTCGGATGCAAGGTAGTTGATACCCAAGATAGAACCTAGGTGGAAATCTAACTACTTCTTGTACTGACAAAGTAAAAGACCTATGTCGCATGTACCTGACATCTTCTATACACCACCCTTCACCTAAAAAAGCTTGTATGGCATGGGATAGGCACTTATCTTTTTAGTGTGTATTTTTGGACCCCATAGATTTTTTAATGTTATCAGTAGATTACCATAAATTGTCATGTATCAATGGTCCACCACTTTAGGGTTACTGACTCCATGATAACCCACTCTTTCCTAAATACTCTAGCCTATCCAACACTCATGAAAAATAGTATACACTAGGATACTATAGTTTTTCTCATGTTTTAGATAACATATTATAGAGCCATTTATTTTATCATTCAAGAATTTGTATCTAAGCACCAATACATACAAAGGTTTTTCCATGTTCCTGAATAGTGTATATATAGTAATACCAAGAAGACTTAGTTGTTGTTTTTAACTCTTTAAATAAAGTACATTGCAGATTGCAACAAGGAATTTAAAATATAGCTCCAATCAATAACCAAAAAACACACATTCCAATATAAAGTGACAACAGGACTTATAGTTTCCTAAAACCCATGGATTTCATTGTTTCCATCTCAAACCAACTAATCCAATGAGTATTTTACTAGCACTATATTCCCATCTCATATTCAATAACTAAACAACAAGTTCAACTGAACCTATAACTTATACTGAATTCAAATCACAAGAATAATTTCCCCATAACAGAAAACTTTAAACCTAATCAAACTAGATAACACATTAAATATTTTCTTGTAATCAGCCATTCAATATTCAGAAGTATTATCAATCTTTTACTGAACACTTACACCCAAATGTCTTGAAAACAAAACAACACTATAATACTATCCAAAGAAATAATATTCCCCTGTTCCCAATGACGTCATACCAAAGTCCCATTTTATGCCTTAACAGAGTCATTAATGCCAAGTAGTTCTGACTTTAGTAATTCAATCAAAAAAAGTTTTCACATTCCTGATCTCCCTAATGAAATTCCTAATAACATTTTCACATAACAATTCATAAAACATTCCCAATATAACTTGATATATATATTTCCTCATATCCCTGGTCTCCCATAAATTTTATATTCATAAGTACCTATTTAACATACAAAATTTCACATCATTCTATATATCGGTGTGATGTTACAGACATAATAAGTTAATCCTTTTCTTCCCAAAATAAAGATCAAACATAATACTAATAGTTGTCAAAGTACAAATTACAAGAAGATAAAACAATTTTCCAAGATAACCATAAATCCTAATAGCAAAGGCTTAAGTATCCAGGTGAGTTTAGGATCAAAGATTAACTAGCCTCTGAGTAGCTACCATAATCATCCTCCTAACCATTCTACATAGTGGTCATCTTTCCCATACAAGATACCTTCATATTTCTAGATGGACATATTGCCAAATAGTTTGTAAGCTTCTGTGCCATAAACTTATTTCAGTTCTTAATAGTTTATTAAGGAATGTAAGGAAACTCTGCCATGGAAACAGCTTGCTACACTAATCTCCTAAGCAAAGTATTGTGCAAATTCTTTTAAATCCTTCCAATTTCAGATTCGTTAAGCTACTTAACAATAATATTGCAACATATACCATACATACAGAAAATAGATAGAGAAGATTGAAACACATAAACACAAAGATATGCCAGTGGGGAACAACCTTTTGGTAAAACAACCCCACCCCTCCAAAACCTGCATAATGTATTATCTTCAACACAAAGATTACAATACACTTGCAATGCAAGTTCTTTTAGAAGATGAGAGATAGACCCAACCACATAACAGTACACCTATGAGACTTATGTTCTATTGTATCTCTCCCATAGGAGCAACATCATATATATAGACTCCTCAGGGCCCAAAAATGGGCACAACCACCAAGACCCATCCACAAAGCCACATGTACACAGTTGTTGCATGCAATCCCAAGAATAGGTGTCCATCCCTAGAATAGACTATGATAGCTTGTCATAGAATCCACCAAAAATAACGGTCACAAGAGAAGTGTAAGAGAATTTGTCATACCAACCTATTTTTGGCATATTCTCTTACACACACCAATCACTCCTTCTTGGGTGCCCAAATAGGCCCAAGTCATAAGATGCTATTACACCTATCATAGCACATTCCTTAAATAGCTCTTATGCATCATAGGAATTTGTCATAACCTTGTCAGTTATGATTTCCTTACATAATGTCCAAGATACCGACACAAGGCAATATATCTCTATCACAAAGTGGGGCACCTAAATCCATGTAGGCCATAGTTGACCATCCTAGTCAACATAAAAGTGGAGTGACACATCAACATGCCAACTAGACATGTACACTCACACTTAACTACATTATTTGTAAAAAATACATTTACAAAACAAATAATAAGAGTAGGAGTTATCCAAGGTTGAGACACCTTATTCCTAACATTCTCCCACTTGTTGAACACATTGTAAGAGCAATAGGAACATAACAGGAACTAACTGCTAGAGGCCAAAATGCCCATAGACTTCGAACACCATCTGAACTCTTCATATTTTGAGAACCAATTCCGATGAGAGGTCATGTGAAAAGAAGCACCTGAGTTAACTAACCACACATCATCAGATGCATGGGCTGCCAAAGCTACAATAAAAACATCTCCATCTTCTTGAGATTTTTCAGAAGCTGAATCTGAGCCTTTCTTCTTCTTCTTTGGTTCTTTGCAGTCCTTCGAGAAGTGCCCAGATTTACCACAGCTCCAACATTTCACCTTGGACTTTTCAGGAGTCTTAGAACTCCCACAAGATTTTGATTTTCCCTTCTTTGACTTCTTTTCATTCTACTTTCCTCTGTCGTTGGATATCCCATGAATAGCAAGGGCTTCCTTAGATGAATCTGAAGTCTTTCTTTGCATCTCCTCAAATAGCAGTGAAGACACCACATCATCCACACAGAATGTGACTATAGTACTTCTGAGGGACATCACAAGATGGTCCCACATATCCGACAAGGAACAAAGCAAGATCATACAATGATCCTCCTCCTCGATCTTGGCACCAGATGATGCCAACTATGCAACCAATAAATTGAATGCATTGAGATGATCAATTACAGATCTTCCTTCCTCCATTCTTAAAGAATACAACTTCTTTCTTAGGAAAAACTTATTCACCAGATATTTGGCCTGATACATAGACCCAAGCCGTTTCCACAAAGAATTTGTAGTAGTCTCATCAAGAACATTCAGAAGAATGGCATCTAACAGATAGAGTCTGATGAGACCCTTAGCCTTCCAATCCTTGATATCCCAATCCACTTGAGATATTGTTGCAAGTTTCACATCAAGTGAGGTAGCCTCCCATAGATCGTGGTCTTCAAGCATGTCTTCCATCTTGAGTTTTCACAACTCAAAATTAGTGCCATTAAATTTCTCCACCTCCATTCTACTATATGAGGAACTAGCCATCTCAATCTGCAAATAAGATTCAGAATGCTCTGCACAAAACTCCCACTCAACTTGAGATTAGCTCAAAAAACCCTACCCAACAACTAGGATCAAAAGTTGTTCAGGCTCTCATGCCACTTGTAAGGAAACTCAGGTGCGGAAATAGCTTCCTACACTAATCTTCTAAGGAAAGTATTGTGCAAATTCTTTTAAATCCTTCCAATTTCAGATTTGATAAGCTACTTAACAATAATATTGTAGCATATACCATACATATAGAAAATAGATAGAGAAGATTGAAACACATAAACACAAAGATATGCCAGTGGGGAAAAACCTTTTGATAAAACAACCCCACCCCTCCAAAACCTGCATAATGTATTATCTTCAACACAAAGATTACAATACACTTGCAATGCAAGTTCTTTGAGAAGATGAGAGACAAACCCAACCACATAACAATACACCTATGAGATTTATGTTTTATTATATCTCTCCCATAGGAGCAGCATCATATATATAAACTCCTCGAGACCCAAAAATGGGGCACAACCACCAAGACCCGTGCACAAAGCCACATGTACATAGTTGTTGCATGGAATCCCAAGAATATGCATCCATCCCTAGAATAGACTATGACAGCTTGTCATAGAATCCACCAAAAATAATGGTCACAAGAGAAGTGTAATAGAATCTATCATACCAACCTATTTTTGGGATATTCTCTTACACAGACCAATCACTCCTTCTTGGGCACCCAAATAGGCCCAAGTCATAAGATGCTCTTACACCTATAATAGCACATTCCTTAAATAGCTCTTACATATCATAGGAATCTATCATAACCCTGTCAGTTATGATTTCCTTACATAATGTCTAAGATGCCGACACAAGGCAATATATCTCTATCACAAAGTGTGGCACCTAAATCCATGTAGGCCATGGTTGACCATCCTAGTCAACATACAAGTGGAGTGACACATCAACATGCCAACTAGACATGCATAGTCACACTTAATTACATTATTTGGAAAAAATGCATTTACAAAACAAATAATAAGAATAGGAATTATCCAAGGTTGAGACACCTTATTCCTAACAAGGAAGAGAAGAGTAAAAACACCATTTTCCTCACCGTAGTTGGAGTGACTAAATTTGTGCAACAAATAATACCCAAGACCCAAACAAGACTATACCACTATGTTTCCTTATATTATCCAATAGGCGATAGTATACCAAGTGAACCGCAATCCCACCAGTGAACAAAAAAAACCAAAGCCTGAGAGTGGGTATAATGTAACCAAAACCAAACAGTGAAGTGTTGATAGTCGACTATGTTGGTTCCTAAAACTATAGATTGGATATCTTAATATATTGCCAAACACTCCCAAAGATAATCCAAATAGCTCTGGCCAATGAACAGGGTCCAATGCTAGAACCTCATACAATTTAGGCAAACAAAGTGTAGGGTCCACCCCATTTCCACTCTTTCTTAACACCTCGATGGATGAGGATTAGGTTTTTATGCTTATGCTTATGATGTTGTGAAACCTTTGATAGGTTGTACCTTTAGGATAGACCTAGTATGTGAATCCATTATGTTGGTGCCCTATGAATTATGTATTGTATTGGCAAAGATAAGACCTTATAGTTTTGTATTCATACCAGTGGTTCTAAGATGTATTATGGTAAACTAACTAACTATCATAAGAATTAAAGTGAGTGTGTTTGGTAAAATTGATATATTTCAAAGACGGATTGAGTTTCAAATTTAATGAGAGGTAAATTCTGATTAAACTTAAGTTTTAGGTACTTGAAGGATATTGATATGTTATCATGTTTTGATTGATTGATCGGATTCTTGATTGAGCATGTAGTAATGTGTGTTAATGAGAATACAAGTAAGATTTAGATTGATTTAAATGAAATTAAATGTTGTTATATGCATTAAGGATAGAGGAGTCAGGCTGGTTTGACTTATACTCCCTATGTTGTGAAATTGATGGAACCTATACCTTGTTTGTCTCAATACCTCAATTATGTTGTAAGATACTTAGGCTGATACATAGCGAATAAGATAACCCTAATGAATCCAACAAAGAGGAATTGTGGTATGTTTTGATGAAGTATTATATTAAATTAGTTAGATGATGCAATTGATCAAGGAGATGTAAAATTCTAAGAGAGGACTAAATGATGTCTGTGTAGTACAAAGGATAATTTATTAATTGATGATATGATTTGGAAATGTTGAGGATTATATGAAAATTACTTATTGAAATCAAATACCAATCTTGTATTATATATGAGAATCAATTGAAATGCAAATTACATTCTTTATGCTTAACTGATGTACTTACCTTGTAAGTTTATATGGTTTATATTCTTGTGCTATTGATATTTGCAATGAGTGTGTAGGAGGATTGACCATGCTACTAAAATTGGAGAAACAAGGATGGATCTATGTAAATTTAGTAAAGCCAAGGTCCTGTCTAGTGAAGAGACAAGGACCTCATTGTCTCGTATTTTATATGTGAAAGTAATGATGCATGTTTGTATTAGAATGTTATTTAAATTTTTTTGTGTCATGTGAGTGAGTATGTTATTTTAAAGTGTCACTTGACAATAGTGTTAATTGTTAATTAAGCATGGCACAAATTGTAATTTGTTTGAGAGAGACACCATCTAGAAGTCCCTAGAAATTCCTAGATGTTTCAAATAAAATTACACATGTAAACCCACTTGATTTGAGTGATCATTAGGTGATATTTCATCTTTTAATATCATGATTTAACTTCAAGGGGGTTATTGGGAGGTCAAATGAGGCCCTAGGGTCAAGTTAGAGCTAGATTTAGTTAGCCTACTTCATATACCTTAGGTTTGGGGGTCTTTTTAGCCAAAAATCAAATCATATTTGACTTTAGAAGCCCTCCAAAAGTTGCCTTTTGATTATGCACGAATTTTAGAGCCTTGAAAGCAAGTTAGGGTTTCAGAATGTGTGAAAAGCCTTTTTAAAGGAAATTTTTGGGAAGAGTTGGTTGTTCACCCACTCTCTATTCTTAGAGATTTAGCCAAAGTTGGAGAAAACAAAAAGCTAGGGTTAAAGGGAGCTCTTCGTGATCACTTCACCCATTTTCTTGCATTTGGTCTCTAGGTTAGTGATGACTCTCTCATGTTTTTATTTTGTATGAATGTAAATGAAGAGTATGCATGCATGTTTCACTTGTGTCTTCATGTTCTTGTGAGCTTCCCATGGTTGATTCATGGAGAAAGCTTGGATGTTTTGTGTTTACTTTTGTGCTTATGATTTTTATGGGTTTTGGGAGTTTTCTCAAGGCACACTCACCCTTGGTAGGGAAGAGTAGCCTTGAGTGGTGAAAGGTTGTAAGGAGGTTATAAGGAGGTTTTTGCCTTAGGGCCTTTTGGGGGTTATAAGGAGGTTTTTTTCGCATGATGCCAAAGTATTGTGAGAAGAAGAAATATATGTGTTGGATGCCCATGTGTGGCACTTGTTTGAATATTTATAATGTGTTGGTTGCCCATGTGTGGCACTTGTTTCATATTTATAATGGCTTCTCCTTATGGTACTTAGTCCACTTTTACCCCAAAAAATGTGTCTTGAAGGGACCTATTGTAAAACCTTATTTGGGATTTTTGATGTTTATTTTTTTGAGTGGTGTTGTTAAAATGATTGTTTGTATCTGGTCCATGTTTTTTTCCCCTAGCTCAGGTGTGGCCTTGCAAAGCCCTAGGTTTGGAGGTGAGCCTCCATGGTCAACCTATCATCTTCTATTTTATAGGTTTGCATTGGATCTAGGAGCAAATGAAAGCTTGGATAAGAAAGTCCATTATTGTGAAAGATGTTATTTTAACTCAAAAATGTGAAAATTGAGCATTGTGATGTTTTTGAAAGAGTGTGATTATGCTTATGTATTTCTTTTATAAACTATTTTGTGAAGTTTTAACACTCTCCATGAAAGTGTATTTGAAGTGCTTTTAAGTTTATATGAAATCAATATTTTCCTATCTCTTGGAAAAAGCTGTAAATTTATTATTGGAGTTATCAAGTTAAATAAAAATGAAATTTATGCTACCTATCTTTGAAAAGATAGATTTTTACTATTTTTGTGATTATTGCATCCTTGTTAAGTTTAATACTGAAATTAATTTTAGTTGCATCTATTTCTATGCTTAAGTTAGTCGAAAAGAAAAAAATTTAATCCTCCTAAGGTTAGAAATTTTCTAAGAAATGATAGGTCAATCTTATGTAAAAGAGGCTAATCTTGCTAGTAAATTATTCTTGCAATATTCATATCATTAGTATTTTTTTAAATCAACACCTAGTTGAATTATTCACATTTATTTCCTTCAAATAAGTCATATGTAAAAATAGATTCTTTTCCCTTACAAAATCTTGCTATCATTTTTTTACATGGCTAAAGATTCAAAATATACACTAAAGATCAATTAGGAAACTTCATTATTAAATGAAAAATATATATAGAGAGAGATTTTGTTGTATACTTTATAGTGGAGTATAAAAATAAACTAAAAATAGTTTTCCTATTATGTCAAAATACCTAATTGTTAAAACATATTTAGTGTAAGGAAAATATATCTATCTATACTTTTAAAAATAAAATGAAGTTTCTATAACACTTATTACAAAAGATGTTTTCTTACTAATAAGGTAAAATAGAAACAAAACTTTATTTTAAAAAAAAAATCTTAATTACCCTTAGTAAAAAGTTTATTTTTTAAAGACATTGTTATAAATTCCTAGATGTATGAAAATATGCTTGAATAGATTATATTCAGTCAATATATTTATGCTTTCAATAATAATAATAATAATAATCTTATAAGAAACCTCACCGTGTGCTACAATACCCCCTCTTTATGCAAGTTGCTACCAATAAAGAAAAAACAAACACAACCCATATTCTTTAAAATCATAATTTAATTAATAATATAAACATTAAAAAAAAAAGTCTATATAAGATGAAATCTGCAAATATCGCAAGGTATAATATAAGATTATAAAAAAGGGGCACATTGTTAAAAATATGATAATCGTTGTCGTCAGTTTGTTTCGTTATTATACTTTATATATATAAATATATATATGTATATGCACATAGATATATATATATATATATATATAATTATAATCATACTTGTCTTCCACCATTGTTGCTCTTCATAGAAAGGATAGAGTAAAAGAAAAATACAAGAGGGAGAAGTAAGAATAGAGAGAAAATTATTTAGGAAAGAAAGGTAAGTAGGTGTGATTTTTTATAAAGAAATAAAAAGTTTCCATAAGGATGATTATGTTATATTTTAGGTTATTCTATTAGAATATTTATTTCTAAAATGGAATCCAAATAAAACTCCAATCTTTTTAGTTGTAGTTGCCTTTTTTTTCTTTTGATGGTGGAAAAAGAAGAGTAAATCTTGTTTTATAACTTTAATAAGATTTTTCCAATTTTATTAAATCTTATTTATTCTTTTCTTGTGACTAATTTTCAATGGGTTTACTCTTGGGTTTATTATTTTTAAAAGTTTATTAATTAACTATGATGACAAGTTAATAAGGCAAGACTTTATTATTTGTGGGATCTATTTAATCTATATGATTTAGAAAATTCATTGTCTAAAGTTAATGAATCAACTTTAATGAATTTGTTTAGTAAGTAATTAATTTTAACTGGTTGGAATTAAATGAATTGTTATTTATTAATTAAATTATAACCTATGCTATGGGTATTGAATTTATGGAGAAGCTATATAGTTTTTTTTGTAAGAAATTAATTTATCTTATAGACTTTTATTCTATTGCAAGTCCAATAACCGATATATTTAGAGGGTTATGTCAAAATAAATCAAAGCAGTGAGGCTAATTAAATAGAGGCATTATTGACCCTCTTAAACCTTAGTTTGAACTTAATCATCTTGGGAATTATTTAATTATTATTTGTTTATTAACTTATTAAGGGTTAAATTATATTATTTAATTGATTAATTAACCTTGGTTAGTAAGGAATGTAAACTATATTTTATCCACCATCTTAATGAAAACTCAAACTCAACTTAACCCTAGAGTCAGGATTTGACTCCTCAAACTTAGTCAACGATCTTTATCAAGTAGATCACTTTTAGAAAACAACATTGAAACTTTAAACTATGAGGAAGGTTGACAAAGTCTACCTTGGTCATGATGCCCTCA
Source organism: Chamaecyparis obtusa (assembly GCA_027943335.1). Lineage (NCBI taxonomy): Eukaryota > Viridiplantae > Streptophyta > Pinopsida > Cupressales > Cupressaceae > Chamaecyparis > Chamaecyparis obtusa. Next base: position 2,230,739 of record BSBK01000215.1, read on the forward strand.
AAACTATTTAGGGTTCCCAACTAATAACTGTAGATAGTAAACTCTAACATGTTAGTCAACTTTTATAAAAGTTACTTGTGCAACTTAGATAATATTAGTACTTTAAAAAAAATTGTTGGTGTATTTTTGCCCAGATTTTGGGCATGACATTTTGGTATCAGAGCAAGGTTTTCAACACTTGGAACCTTAAACCATTATGCTTCGCGTAAAGAAAATTGTTCATGTTGTGTAGGAAGCCTCGAGAGATGTTGTATTTGTACACACTAAAATGGTGCACTAATGATGTGGAGCAATCCATGTGGAGCCTCAAGAGATGTTGTATCTGTACACACTAATAGTTTAGGTGACCATCGAAAAAATGTGTGCTATAATTGTGTCACACTTCTATGAATTATTACATTCAAGAACACTCAAGAATGAGGTCTCAAAAATTGATCCATAGCTCCCTAGGCATGGAGTGCAAGGGTTTTTTAGAATGCTCTCAGCTAGAGCTATTTAGCCTATAACCTTGCTAGTAAACAATGCAATGGAAGATTCAATGAAGACAAGGGCAAGAATACCAATATCCCCAAGAATCAAGAATGAAAATGCAATGAAACTATACTAGAAATGGAAATGCAAGCTAAGCTATGAAAGGAAATATGCAAGTGTTACAACCCAAGCTAATTAATTTATATGAGCTAATCTAGAGCATAGAAATGAAGCTAATCTAAGAAAGCATAAATATGAAGCTAAGCTAAGAATGCAAGAATGAGATGTAGAATGTAAGAATGAGATGTAGATGCTAAGAATGCTCCAAATCTTCCAAAAGCTCTAAAGTGACCTAGAAAACCTGTAGCATAACATTAGCATAAAAAGTTGGGGATCTAGAATGAAGAAGAGAGCTCTCCTTTTATAGGAAATGGGAAGGAATGGACCATAGAGATTAAGAGGAAAAAGATTTAATCAATGGTGGAGCTTGAAAGAGGAGCAATCCATGTGCACAAGTATCCTCCAATGAGAAAATAAGGGTTGACTTTTGTGTCCATATGAGATAAAAAGTGTTTTTTTCCTTTTTATAAAATAAGAATAATACTTTATTTGTGCAACTTAGGATAAGAGGAAAAAGTGGGGGCTTTTTATTTATTAAAAGGGGAGGAAATATTCCTTTTAATAAATAAAGACTTAGGATAAGATGGTTAACCCATAGAAAATAATCGAATAAATGATAGAACTAGGATTTGATCAAGAATAAGCAATTGATGATTTAACAAAAGGGGCTAATAGTCTAGGTGACCATTTTTAGGTGTATACATTTTCCCCTCTTTGACTAATGTGTGATTGATCTGGGACCACATGTAGTCAAAGAATAGATCAGCCAAGAAGGCAAGCAATAGCGTTCTGACTCTAAAGAATGAACTGTAGAAAAATAGCAAATCTTGCATGGTCAGCCTGGTAGTGACAGTACTGAACACTTAGGAAAGAGATAGCCAATAAGATGTGATGTGTTTTTCCCCTCAGGATCAAAAGAAAAATCTAGGTAGAGGGAATGCAGAAGCAAGAGCAACATGATCAAATCACAAGAAATCATAATCGAAGAAAGAGAACAAAATAACCATCAACCAGTGAAGATATGCCCCACACATGGGACACGAGGCATGAACCTATCGGTCCCTCAACCCATAATCACCATGGAGGGGGGGATTTGAACTTGCAATTTGAAAGTGAATGAAAGACTGGAAATTGGAAAGAGATGGGGATGAAGAGGTGAAGAATGCCCCAGCGAAGATTGAAGGATCAGGCCTCAAAAGGTTAGCCAACTGCATGGAAGAAGAAGAAATGTGATGAGAATAATCAAGGTGAACTCTAATTTCAATTTCGATCCCAAAATGAAAAGAAGATGATGTGAGATGAAAGACAAGAAGTGAAAGACATGATCAGGAAGAAGCGAAAGGTGAGCGCAATTGATTAACAAGTCCACAAAAGATAAAGGAGAGCTCTCTCCATATGAAAGATGCAAAACTAACTAACATGAACTTAAGAATTCAAGCTACATGTAAAGTGGTTTACTTGCAAGGTTACAAAGCCAATAGACATCTAATTATCATCATTAAGCGTTATTGGTAGCGTCAGAAGATCATACAATACACACTAGCATAACTATATGAATATGAATATGATCTTTATCAGATAGGAATGTGGAAATCCCACCTAGGCATCAAAGACATGTAGGTCAAGATGACTAGTGCAGTGAGATCACCTAAGTTTGATATAGCAAGATTATGCTCACATTGAGACACAAGAAAGTCAAGATGACTATAAGCATGCACTTGCGAAATAGTCAAGGATAATACCTTGTAGATCCCAATGTCAAGTAAGACCAGCATAAATGTTCATGATAGTTAGGACCAACAAAATATACCCACAAGTAGAAAAAGCAATAAAACATGTTATCATTCCCTCAGTCTTCTAGCTATGCATCATCGAAAATGATCATAGGGGGAGAACACTCAGCAAAGAAACCATCATAGACAACACACAAAGAAATAAATTCAAACAAATCTCAGTGAGTCAAGTGCATGTGTGTAGGTCATAGAGTCAAACTTTGAGTATCGCATTTGCCAGTGAGAAATATCTAGATTGAGGGTAGGACATCTAATAAGTGTTAAGAAACACTCGATGCTAGGGTAGTGTTGAAAAACATAGCTGGGGTGGTGTTGAAAAACACTATTTGTGAGGTGCCTAAGAAACCCAGATGCACAAAGAGACCCAAGATAAGCTCAAAACAATAGATGCCCCGTAGACTAAGACAAGAGTCAATTCCAAGCTAGGAGAGACAAAGCGAGAAGTGGAGCGAAGGAGTGCCATGCAAGACTGATAGACATAGGTGCAGAGGGTCTCAAGTAGTGCCTGTTTCTAGGTTTTCACCACTTGATAGATTTATTGCAATTTTTTTCAGGACTTTTTATAAAAAAAATTTGTATTTTTGCTACCAAGGCGCCTATTTCCAGGTTTTCACCAAGGCACTTTTTCAATTTTTTTGAATTTTTTGAATTTTTTTTAGCATCATATATGAATTTTTTTTGAAATTTTTTCAGGATCATAAAGTATGTACAAAGAATGCCCCCAGATAGAAAGGGCATCAAACTCATGAGCAAGATCACATCGTGTAGTCCCAATGTCTAGCAAGGTGGAGAACAAGAGGGATTATCAAGTTGCTAAAAGAGATGAAAGACAAGAGAATGAGGGAGAATGAAGGGAAGAAATCCTCAAGGTCAAACTCCTTAAGAGTACCCAAGCTAGGGAAAAAATTTTCATGTAAAGTATATTTGGACAAGCAATGAAAGGCCAGCATAGGATAAGTGACAAAAGTGCACTGCAAAAGAAGGAAAGGATGCAGTCCAAAGGAGTAGACATGTCAAGAGATTTCATAGCATCGTGTTTTACTCTTTTTTATTAGATCAAGACCAAAGGAGAAAAGGATAGAAAAAGGCTAGAATGAATGGAGGAAAGTAAATATGAAGGCTAAACATGAATGGAATGAAAGCAAGATAATCATAAGATAGCTCACAAGATAGCCAAATGTTCGTGTAGAGTTCAACATTATCAAGATCAAAGAGAGAAGATGGAATGGATGAAATATGTAGAAGAACTACACATGATGCCTGATTGCCAGGTTTTCATCATGGTACTTATCCAAGGCACCACAAGGGAGTGGTTTTCACCATAGGATGAATTTATTTCTCTTTACTTTTGCTACCAAGGCACCTGTTTCCAAGTTTTCACCAAGGCACATTTTTAATTTTTTCATTTTTTTTTTCTCAATTTTTTTTTAAAAAAAATTTAGAAGACAAGCTTTTTAGATAATGCTCCTTGAAAGGATAAACCATGATATGCCAAGGATTCAAAATGATAGGCTCATAGATGCTGATAGGGAAAGGAAGATGGAACAGAAAAATGGAGGATAAGTTTTATGTAAAGCAAGTGAGGTTGGAAGATATGAGGAATAGGCAAATGAGGAAAAATGATAGAAGGTAGAAGGATTGTGAAAGGGTAGGTGGAAAGGAAGGCAAGATCAACGTCGACACACACCTTGAAGGGTGGTGAGAGGATGGAGTAAATGTGAATGAAGGGATACATGAAGGAATATGGAAAATGTTTAGCAAAGGTTGCGATTCAGGTGCATGGAATTGAAGACCATTTTTGGAAGAAGATGAAGTGGAAGCCTTTGGAAGCTTGAATGTCAACTTCACTTTTTGTTCAATATTAGACTCTCTTAAGAGAGACTTTGGAATCCATATAGCCTTAGGCTTTTTATTTCCTTTTGATGATTTAGAGAGAATATCTTCAATGATGGATTTTGGAACCCATACTTGTCTTGTAGTTTTCTTCTTAGATATCTCTTTTGACTTTATGCTTCCATGTCGATTAGAGGAGACATGGTGATCTTCTTTTTTTGAAGGATTCTTGTATTGCTTCTTTTTCTTGTATTGAACATTTAAGTTACTTCCAAAAGACTTGGGAATTATGGAAGAAGAAGGAAGATATGATTTGTTTAGATGGGTGAGTGGATGAAAAGAATTCAAGGGTATGCATCTATGTTGATCTTGAGGAAAGATAGGAGGTAGAGGGACATAAGGACCCAAAGTAGATGATGAATTAGGAGAATTAATAGGGGAAAGTGAAGGGACATAAGGACCCAATATGGAAGGTAGACATGAAGCCTTTGGTAGTGGTGGGAGAGGTCCAAGGATGGAAGTGGAAGATGCAAAAGGATAATCAATAAGTTCATCAGTGTCTATATGACAACCAAGGATATCAACATCTTTGGAGTGAGCATTGGAATTTTCAATAGAATTGTGGACATTTTGAATAGGAGCATCTTCTTTGATAGGATTTTTCAAAGCTTGCAAAGACTTAGGAAGAGTAGAAAGTGGAAGCAAGCATGGAGCAGTAGAACAAGAGGATGGAAGACTTTGATCTTGACAAGGAGCTTTGGATAGCATAAGCGTATAATTTTTTTCTTGATTTTCAATAGGCTTAAGATTGGAAGTAACAACACCATTTTTAATAACCTTAATGGAAGCATCATCTTTAGAAAGCGCAAGTGTAGTAAGGTTATTTTGATAGTCAATAAGCTCAATGGTGCAAGTAGTAGCTTGATCTTTCTTAGGAGATGGTGGAATGAATGGGAAAGAGCATAGAGGATCAAAAGAACCATGAAATGGATTAGAGACATCATGAAAATAATTGGATGACATGGAGGTTTCTTGATCTTGATCTTTCTTTATATTCTTTTCTTTATGTTTAGAGTCCTCTTGACATGAAGCCACTTCTAAGGATAAGGAAGCATGTTGGAGTTGTATGGAAGACTTTAGAAGATATGGTGAAGAATTAGCTGAAGCAGGTATAGTATAGAACATGAAGGATTAAGATCTGTCAATTTAGCATTATTAGAAGTATTTGTAGCCAATTGAAGGTTAGCTTGAGATTCTTTAAGAGGTAGCCCTTGAGGATAACTATAGGAAACTGCATGAAAAGTATTAGGATCTTTGTTGGATGAAGGATTTGTGAAAGATTTGGAAGACTTCGAAGCTTTAGGAGATGTATGAGTATTGGAGGAAGTAGGGGATGGAAGGGGACCATCACAAGACAAAGGTTCAACATTAACATGATCTTGCTTGGAAGTGCAATTTTGATTTTCAACATTGGAATTCTTAGAGGAAAGATTCTTGTAGTAGTAACGTTTATAATCAATGCGTTGCATTTCATAGTCCTCAGTAGTAGTAGATGGATCATCATCAAGGTATTGTCTACAAAAATAACCAAACTCTCTTTCGAAATAAGAATCTTATGGATCACCATCACAATCTCTCCAATATGACAACCCATTTTCAGTAAGCACGAGTCTGTGACTAGGAGGACTCTGAGGAATAGAGGTGTCATAAGTATCACTACATTGTCCATCATCATAGTCATCAAAAGTATTACAAGGATTGTCACATTGCTCATTATGGCATGGCTCAAGAAGAAAAGAAAGACTCTTGGGGGAAGTAGAGGAAGAACAAGATCATGAAGAAGAGGAAGGTGAAGACTTAGTGAAAGAAGAAAACTTAGCTAAGGAAGAATTCGAATGATGTTGAGAAGAGTCGTGATAAGATTTGGAAGTTGAAGATGGAGAATAATGTCTGGAAAAGGCATGGTAAGATGTGGAAGATGATGAATGATGAGAAGACCTAGAAGATAAAGAGTGTTTGGAAGAAGGAGATTGTGAGAGAATCATGTCTATAATCCTAGCAAAGGTGTCCGACTCAAGCATCTTTTTGTTTACTCTTGCCTTAAGTTGATGACTTGCGGGATGGTTGGAAAAATAATATTGTTCAAATTGAGCAATGAGTTCGAGATCATCCCTTCTCAAGAGAGGTTCTATAGCAAGATAGTTGAAACTCATGATTCTAGAAGAGGAGGGATCAAGCATGAAAGAAATGAATAGAAGAGATAAAATAGAAGAAGGTAGACTAGATAATAAGAGGAAAAGAATCAAGAAGATATGAAAATTTTAGGAAGAAGAGAAAGAAGCATGAAGAAAGAAGAGAAAGGATGAAAATGGGAGACTAGGAAGACATGAGAGATGTGGAAGAAAGGTGACCAAGAGTCATTTTGAGAAAATTGATATCATTGAAATTCATTTGGATATTGAGCAACATGTAATAACCCCTAAGATCCGACCTAGACTGACCAAGGAAGACCAAAAATGACACAAATCAAGCAGATAGAAAATGTTCACTATGTGATAGTTTCTAGGCAAAAAGTGTGACTCTTGACCAGTGAACATGAAAAACTCTGTTTTTAAGCATTTTGACCAAATTTATAGGTTGAACAGTGCAATTTCTCAGTTTGACAAGTAGTAGCAGTAGATAAAAGATAGGTTTGCAAACAGTATGGGATCAAACATATCATAGAACACTTGAAACAAGGACCAAAGCAACCTTGCCAAGACAAGCACTTGTGATATCAAAATAGAGAACCTTATGAATGCTACCATTTGTTTGAATGTTGAGAACGTTTACACTGGTATAGCACAATCGAAGACAATTCAAGCAATTACTACCTAGAAGGACAAGGCTCATTACTTAGTAACCCATAAGAGATATTGGCGTTGTCATGGAAGTGTCAAAAATACAACCAAAGGAACACATATGGTGAGTATCTTGGGGTGATCTGGGTAAGTCCACTTGGATCAATCCTTGCACCAAGAAGCTAAGCGGCTAAAATAAGGTTGCCTCTAACTAATGGTTCATAGTAAGGGCTTCCATTCATAACACCCCTCTTGCTCCTCATAAAAGACTAGGACCTCACGGCCTCAAGAGTACCTTAAGCATTCTTGCTCAATTTTTTCCCCATGGTCACAATCCCATGAGCTACTCACATCAAGCGAAGACAAGTGTTATGTCTACCAACATTTTTAGTGTCCTCGATAGCCTTGAGATTATAGTGAGTTGGAAGAGCTGGCAAAAGGCTTGTCCCCACTTTGGTCGTTCCTCTTGATTGCTCAAGAGCAGGCCCGCTAAAGGATCCTAAACGAAAAAAAGAGTGGATGATTTTTGAGGTTCAAGGTTTTTGATTCACCTCAAGGGTGAAGAGCATACTCCCCTATCTCAAAAAATTCTCCCAAACACACCAAGCAAATATTCAATTACCCCCTTGCTTCCAAAACCTTAAGATGGGTCAAGATTTCTGTTTCACCACAAGGGTAAAGAGCATACTCTCCTACCACCTCAAAATTCCTTCCATAAGGTATTAAGTGCCTATGAAATGAAACAACTAGTATATGCCGCACTCAATAAAGAAAGCAATTAAACAAGCACTTGATTTGGATTTTATGCTTAGGGCAGCCCTGCAAAAATCGTTAGTAGCCCTCTTTGACATGCATTCTTTTGGCAAAATATCTCAAGCAAGTGCACCTACAACCACAACTTGTTAGCTCCACAATGGTTAGCACATGAAAAATCAAATAATCTGCAAAAATAACTGATCAAATGATAAAATCTAAAAATGAAACCATCATGGTTGGATTAGGCTTGGAAAGACCTTTCCAACGATATATCACACTTCAACTTTCAATACCATTTGCAAAAATTTCTCAAAAATGGGCACCCATTTTCCAGAGTGGCACAGATTTGAAAACGTTGAAATTTTTAGAAAATCTCAAAAAGATAGCTAAGAACCCAAAACTTGCAAGATAGATAAAATAACTCAAAAATAGCTCACTGTCGAGTACAGACATAGTACAAACACCAGAATCACATGATACTTCACAGTATACTGGCCGATACTTTTCTGTCTGTGTGATATTTCACTCGGCACCAGGCGATAGTTTGCCTTACACCAGGTGATATTCTCTGCTATAGCCAGGCGATACTTTCGACAAGCAAAGTATTGCACATGCATATAGAGGTCTATCATGTGATACTTCTGGAAAGTATCATACGATAGTCTGAGACAGAAAAATAGAGACTGAAAATTAAGCTGAAAACTTACTGAAAAATTGACGAAAAAATGATGAAAATGCAGAAAAAGAAGGGACAAAGCTAGTCTACTCTGCCCCACGATGGGCGCCAAAAATGTACACACTAAAATGGTGCACTTCTATGGATCATTACATTCAAGAACACTCAAGAATGAGGTCTCAAAAATTGATCCATAGCTCCCTAGGCATGGAGTGCAAGGGTTTTAAGAATGCTCTCAACTAGAGCTATTTAGCTTATAACCTTGCTAGTAAACTATGCAATGGGAGATTCAATGAAGACAAGGGCAAGAATGCCAATATCCCCAAGAATCAAGAATGAAAATGCAATGCAACTATACTAGAAATGGAAATGCAAGCTAAGCTATGAAAGGAAATATGCAAGTGTTACAACCCAAGCTAATTAATCTATGTGAACTAATCTAGAGCATAGAAATGAAGCTAATCTAAGAAAGCATAAATATGAAGCTAAGCTAAGAATGCAAGAATGAGATGTAGAATGCAAGAATGAGATGTAGATGCTAAGAATTCTCCAAATTTTAAAAAAGCTCCAAAGTGACCTAGAAAACCTGTAGCATAACATTAGCATACAAAGTTGGGGATCTAGAATGAAGAAGAGAGCTCTCCTTTTATAGGAAATGGGAAGGAATGGACCATGGAGATTAAGAGGCAAAAGATTTAATCAATGGTGGAGCTTGAAAGAGGAGAAATCCATGTGCACAAGTATCCTCCAATGAGAAAATAAGGGTTGACTTTTGTGTCCATATGAGACAAAAAGTGTTTTTTCCTTTTTTATAAAATAAGAATAATGCTTTATTTGTGCAACTTAGGATAAGAGGAAAAAGTGGGGGCTTTTTATTTATTAAAAGGGGAGGAAATATTCCTTTTAATCAATAAAGACTTAGGATAAGATGGTTAACCCATAGAAAATAATCGAATAAATGATAGAACTAGGATTTGATCAAGAATAAGCAATTGATGATTTAGCAAAAGGGGCTAATAGTCTAGGTGACCATTTTTAGGTGTATACAGTATCTACCTAAAGGATAAGAATGGGAAAAAGGATGTTGAGAGGGAGGTAGAGGTTTTTGAAGTGAATCGTGGAACTCGTCTCGAACAGACTCCTACCCAAATCCTAAAAATTAGGATTACTTTTCTAAGGTCTAGTACTTGACAGAAAACCAAGTTTTACGCAAGAATTAGGATGATGTATTCCCTGAGTAAAATGATATGGTGGATGCAAGTAATCACTTGAGACTAGAATAGTAAACTTATGATGAATTTGTACTTGGGTGCCATAATATGGAAACTATAAAGTATTCTTTTGGAAACAACCCTAGTAGCCTGAGGCAATGGAAGAAACACTTCCTAGTTTGATATACCCTCTTAGATTAGATAATACCTTTGTGTGGGCACCCTTTTCGAACTCTCTAGGTTGTTGGATAACATATTCCTGGGAGTTAAGTATATGGTGACCCTTGTGTGGTTGGTGGTGTCGGTGATATAGCTAATGTGGTAGTGATGCCACTTGTTTTAAATCTCAATAACTTGAATTATTAGGTTGTCCCCTGATGGACTAAAATGCTTAGGATCCCTTGAGTTTCCTCCTTACTTGTTTGACTGTGAGTGGTTAGGACTATTTAAATGTAGCCTCATATGGCTTAAGAGACTATTGGCTTACTACTTACTTGGGGTGTGATGTATTGTACATGTATTTCATTAATATAAGTGAAAGTGAAATAAAATAGAATCAGGATGTGCTTGGACACCTTAAAATTCTACATAGACAAGAGTACCTCATATGAATCAATGTTTTGTGCACTATAGTAAAGTGTATATTAAAATGGTTATTTAGAAAAGAAAGGTAATTATCTATAGTAGTGTGAACTTGGGATTATGATAATTTTCCTCAGGTGTCATGGGTGTCTTGACTTATGAAGGGGTGTATTCTTATTACAGATGTGTGGTATCCTAGCAGGATAATCCTTGTTGGGACTCATTTTGTAACTTATGTGTATTCGAATTGAGGAAGAAAAAAAACAAACTTGTGATCATTGGACAATATCTGGACAATATCACTTGAGTACAATGAGAGTTCTCTTTGAGCATTGTATTCTTATGTTGCGACATTGTGATAAATATTGGTCAAACGTTTGGGGATGATGGTAATATTATGCATAATGTAAAGTATTGCATTACAGGAGAAGGATAAGAGAAACTTGTAAGAATTTAAATTATTACTACAGTTACCAAGACTATAGTGGTAATTAGTTGAGGTATAGTTTATATCACCGATTATTGTGAGATTCATAGGTATGTGCCATATGGTTGTTAATAAGTGATTGATCAGAATTATGTGGTGGATACTCCCTCCTATGTATTTGATTTAGTCACCTCACCCTGTGAACAATCTTCTTGATTTATTTATTTTCTTGGTGGAACTTTCCACATGTTGTATGGGTTAGCATATTTTGGTTATTTCTTTGTTGGGAATTGGTCACCAAATTTACTTATCTTCTTCTTTATGACACTTGTCATAGATGATTTATTGTTGAAATGTGCACATTTTTAATCTATTGTTGAAAGTTAAAAATTTCCCTATTTTGGAGTTTTAATTTTATACTTATGGTGACTATTCTGAATGTTTTCTTTTGTTGTCCAGTCCTATGTTTTGTGACTTTATCTTGTACATTAGGGCCATCAATTGTACATATAAAGAGAAACACATAGGAAATCATATTAACCTATATTTAGCAAGTGGTACTAAAGTTGAGAGATAGGATCTCTACTCTAATTTAATGTGTAAAGAAGGACTTGAAGTCCTTGTAGATCAAAAGGAGTGGAAGATGATAAAGTTGTAAAGAATGTTGAAGAATGGTAGTATAAACTATTTTCTAAGGCATGCAAATTGTAATTTCCCTTGCATAGGTTTTTATACCTGCATGATGTAATGATCAAAAAGTATGTATTATGTTTGGAAGATCTATGGTGGCATGGTTTTGTCATAAGAGGTCAAGGATAATTGGATGTTTCAACTACCCCATTCTGGGAGATGATTGGGATTATTAAGAGAATTTTATTTGGGGTAATGCTTTTGAATATCATATTCAATAAAGGTCAAGAATTGGAATCATGCATTATTTCTAGCGTGTATTTCTTTTGAGATTTATTCTTTCCCTTAAAATGGGTTTGAGCTTGTGAAGTTCCCTGCATTCCTTAGCAATGTGTGATTATAAATTTGGGAAGAACTTAGCCATCTATAAGTTTGGGTCCATGTTATGGACTTTGATGTTTTTGTAAGGACATTATGATAGCACCTATATTTTGATATGATGGAGTATGGTTAAACCTTTCCCTTGATGGGACTTTGTGGTATGAAATTGAGAGTTTCTATAAAATGATTGGATAGTATAAGTCCTAGCTACAGAATCATGGAATATGAATTAGATTAGTTCTATACCACCCTCAGATGATGTCAGTGAAAGTTGAGTGTAAGTTGTCTGTTGTTTGGTCTTGTTACCACCATGTGAAAGTGAGACTGGGATCCATTAGGTAAGTGACCCTAGTTCCCAGAGATGGTTGATCTCTCATCACCATAAGTTCTCATTTCTCTTATGCTTGGAATATTCATTGGAGTCTTATTTATTCTTTCGAAAGGAAGGTTTTCTTTTGGTCTTTATCTTTATACATACCCTTACTTGGGAGGGATATTGTATTTGTGTAATCTTGATACACTTGAGTTGGGGATGGTATCCCTTAGGAATGTCAATTTTGATAAGAGAATTTCCATTCCTTCTAAGTATTCGAGGGAGTTAGTGAGGTTTTAGTAAGATGTAAGGATGAACCAAGCTAGAGTGGTAGTGCCTCACTATAATTGAGATGATTTTTATGGTTAACTAGTCAATAAATTAAAAGTTCTAGACAATTTATAGAAAGGAATTGAGGGAACCCTTTGTTATTAATGCCTCATGGTAGAGTAGTAAGGTTTGTGTTATGCTTGTAGAAAAGGCCCTTATGGATGTGATTTCCTATCTTATATTAGGTCCTTCATTGAAGGGCCTTATGGGATGCTGTTAATACCCTATGGTAGGCGGTAAGATTTCTTCCAGCTAGTATCTAGTCGGGAGGAATAGAAAAGAGTATGTCTTGAGTTGACTGGAAGGGGAAACATATATTATTTAAGCTTGATTTTGGGTCTTAATCAATTCTTTATTTTGTGTGCTATCTATAGTTTGACTTGTTAGCTTCCAAGAATAAGCTTATTCCTTGGGGGGGGTGATGTAGGGTCCACCCCATTTCGACTCTTTCTTAACACCTCGATGGATGAGGATTAGGTTTTTATGCTTATGCTTATGATGTTGTGAAACCTTTGATAGGTTGTACCTTCAGGATAGACCTAGTATGTGAATCCCTTATGTTGGTGCCTTATGAATTATGTATTGTATTGGCAAAGATGAGACCTTATAGTTTTGTATTCATACCAGTGGTTCTAAGATGTATTATGGTAAACTAACTAACTATCATAAGAATTAAAGTGAGTGTGTTTGGTAAAATTGATATGTTTCAAAGAGGGATTGAGTTTAAAATTTAATGAGAGGTAAATTATGATTAATCTTAAGTTTTTAGGTACTTAAAGGATATTGATATGTTATCATGTTTTGATTGATTGATCAAATTCTTGATTGAGCATGTAGTAATGTGTGTTAATGAGAATACAAGTAAGATTTAGATTGATTTAAATGAAATTAAATGTTGTTATATGTATTGAGGTTAGAGGAGTCAGACCAGTTTGACTTATACTCCCTGTGTTGTGAAACTGATGGAACCTATACCTTGTTTGGCTCAATACATCAATTATTTTGTAAGATAGTTAGGCTGATACATAGTGAATAAGATAACCCTAATGAATCCAACAAAGAGGAATTGTGGTATGTTTTGATGAAGAATTATATTGAATTATTTAAATGATGCAATTGATCAAGGAGATGTAAAATTATAAGAGAGGACTAAATGATGTCTATGTAGTACAAAGGATAATTTATTAATTGATAATATGATTTGGAAATGTTGAGAATTATATGCAAATTACTTATTGAAATCAAATACCAATGTTGTATTATATATGGGAATCAATTGAAATGCAAGTTACATTCTTTATGCTTAATTGATGTACTTACCTTGTAAGTTTATATGGTTTATATTCTTGTGCTATTGATGTTTGCAATGAGTGTGTAGGAGGATTGACCATGGTACTAAAATTGGAGAAACAACGATGGATCTATGTAAATTCAGTAAAGCCAAGGTCCTGTCTAGTGAAGAGACAAGGACCTTGTTGTCTCATATTTTATATGTAAAAGTAATGATGCATGTTTGTATTAGAATGTTATTTAAATGTTGTTGTCCCATGTGAGTGACTATGTTATTTTAAAGTATCACTCGACACTAGTGTTAATTGTTAATTAAGCATGGCACAAATTGTAATTTGTTTGAGAGACACACCATCTAGAAGTCCCTAGAAATTCCTAGAAGTTTCAAATAAAATTACGCATGTAAATCACTTGATTTGAGTGATCTTAGGTGATATTTCATCTTTTAATATCATGATTTAACTTCAAGGGGGTTATTGGGGGGTCAAATGACGCCCTAGGGTAAAGTTAGAGCTAGATTTAGTTAGCCTACTTCATATACCTTAGGTTTGGGGGTCTTTTTAGCCAAAAATCAAATCATATTTGACTTTAGAAGCCCTCCAAAAGTTGCCTTTTGATTATGCACGAATTTTAGAGCCTTGAAAGCAAGTTAGGGTTTTGGAATGTGTGCAAAGCCTTTTTAAAGGAAATTTTTGGGAAGAGTTGGTTGTTCACCCACTCTCTATTCTTAGAGATTTAGCCAAAGTTGGAGAAAACAAAAAGCTAGGGTTAAAGGGAGCTCTTCGTGATCACTTCACCACTTTTCTTGCATTTGGACTCTAGGTTAGTGATGACTCTCTCATGTTTTTATTTTGTAGGAATGCAAATGAAGAGTATGCATGCATGTTTCATTTGTGTCTTCATGTTCTTGTGAGCTTCCCATGGTTGATTCATGGAGAAAGCTTGGATGTTTTGTGTTTACTTTTGTGCTTATGATTTTTATGGGTTTTGGGAGTTTTCTCAAGGCACACTCACCCTTGGTAGGGAAGAGTAGCCTTGAGGTGTGAAAGGTTGCTTGACAGCCATAAATGTAGAGTTTCCCCTTGTGTGGGAAGGATGAACATGGGTGCCTTATCCCCATGATGCCATTATTTTTCCTTAGGGCCTTTTGGGGGTCATAAGGAGGTTTTGTTGGCATGATGCCAAAGTATTATGAGAAGAAGGAATACATGTGTTGGATGCCCATGTGTGGCACTTGTTTGAATATTTATAATGTGTTGGTTGCCCATGTGTGGAACTTGTTTCATATTTATAATGGCTTCTTCTTATGGTACTTAGTGCACTTTCACCCCACAAAATGGTTCTTGAAGGGACATATTGTAAAACCTTATTTGGGATTTTTGATGTTTATTTTGTTGAGTGTTGTTGTTAAAATGATTGTTTGTATCCCATCCATCTTTGTTTCCCTAGCTCGGGGGTGACCTTGCAAAAGCCTAGGTTGGGAGGTGAGCCTCCATGGTTAACCTATCATCTTCTATTTTACAGGTTTTCATTGGATCTAGGAGCAAATGAAAGCTTGGATAAGAAAGTCCATTATTGTGAAAGATGTTATTTTAACTCAAAAATGTGAAAATGGAGCATTGTGATGTTTTTGAAAGAGCGTGATTATGCTTATGTATTTCTTTTATAAACTATTTTGTGTAGTTTTAACACTCTCCATGAAAGTGTATTTGAAGTGCTTTTAAGTTTATATGAAATCAATATTTTCCTATCTCTTGTAAAAAGTTGTAAATTTATTATTGGAGTTATCAAGTTAATTAAAAATGAAATTTATCCTACCTATCTTTGAAAAGATAGATTTTTACTATTGTTGTGATTATTGCATCCTTGTTAAGTTTAATAATGAAAGTAATTTCAGCTGCATCTATTTCTATGCTTAAGTTAGTGGAAAAGAAAAATAAATTTAATCCTCCTAAGGTTAGATAGTTTCTAAGAAATGATAGGTCAATCTTATGTAAAAGAGGAGAATCTTGTTAGTAAATTATTCTTGCAATATTCATATCATTAGTATTTTTTTAAATAAACTCCTAGTTGAATTGTTCAAATTTATTTCCTTCAAATAAGTCATATGTAAAAATAGATTCTTTTCCCTTACAAAATCTTGCTATCATTTTTTTACATGGCTAAAGATTCAAAATATACACTAAAGATCAATTAGGAAACTTCATTATTAAATTAAAAATATATATATGGAGAGAGATTTTGTTGTATACTTTATAGTGGAGTATAAAAATAAATTAAAAATAGTTTTCCTATTATGTCAAAATACCTAATTGTTAAAACATATTTAGTGTAAGGAAAATATATCTATCTATACTTTTGAAAATAAAATGAAGTTTCTATATAAGTAGGTTTTCTTACTAATAAGGTAAAATAGAAACAAAACTTTATTTTAAAAAAATGATCTTTATTGCCCTTAGTAAAAGTTTATTTCTTAAAGACATTGTTATAAATTCCTAGATGTATGAAAATATGCTTGAATAGATTATATTTAGTCGATCTATTTATGCTTTCGATAATAATAATAATAATATTCTTATTAAAAACCTCACTGTGTGCTACAACACCCACTGTTTATGCAAGTTGCTACCAATAAAGAAAAAACAAACACAACCCATGTTCTTTAAAACCATGATTTAATTAATATTATAAACATTAAAAAAAATAGTCTATATAAGATGAAATCTGCAAATATCGTAAGGTATAATATAAGATTATAAAAAAGGGGCACATTGTAAAAATATGATAATCATTGTCACCGGTTTGTTTTGTTATTATACTTTATATATATAAATATATATATGTGCATATGCACATAGATATATATATTTATATATATAATTATAATCATACTTATCTTCCACCATTGTTGTTCTTCATAGAAGCTTTTATCCTGTAACCTGCAAAAGAAATTTTCAGAGGACAAAGAAAGGATAGAGTAAAAGAAAAATACAAGAGGGAGAAGAAAGAGTAGAGAGAAAATAATTTAGGAAAGAAAGGTAAGTAGGTGTGATTTTTATAAAGAAATTAAATGTTTCCATAAGGATGATTATGTTAGATTTTAGGTTATTCTATTAGAATATTTATTTCTAAAGTGGAATCCAAATAAATCTCCAATCTTTTTACTTGTAGTTGTCTTTTTGACTTTTGATGGTGGAAAAAGAAGAGTAAATCTTATTTTCTAACTTTAATAAGATTTTTCCAATTTTATTAAATCTTATTTATTCTTTTCTTGTGACTCATTTTCAATGGGTTCTCTCTTGGGTTTATTATTTTTAAAAGTTTATTAATTACTATGATGACAAGTTAATAAGGCAAGACTTTATTATTTGTGGGATTTATTTAATCTATATGATTTAGTAAATTTATTATTTAAAGTTAATGATTCAACTTTAATGAATTTGTTATTTATGAATCCTCTGCTATCGAAAGTGCGAAAATGAGAAAACTGCATACTCAATGAAAGATCAAAAATCATAATCGTCAAATAAACTCAGGGCTTAGGTATGACAATCGATCCTCAATGAAGCCCTTGAACTCTGACTCTACTCCAAATAAAATTCTAGCCAGTGTCGATTCTGCAAAGGTGTCTCCATTGAACAATGGCTATAAAAAGATATCTGTTAGTGCTCTTAGTAAGAATGAAGTCACTTTGGGAAATGGTTCCCCCAAAGTTTTTTCAAGTTACTACTTTAGGTGCTGGCTTTATGGCCACAAACAAGCAGATTGTAGAACTAGGAATGTGCAATCCTCGCACTTGACATATGATCATTTGAAGGATTTCATTGCTAAGAAAAAAGAAAGAAGCATACAAGAAGTGAAACAAAATGAAGAGCTCAATGTGAAAATCAAAAGGCTTCGCATTCACTCACAAGAAAAACCCTCAAGTTCAGAACTGACTCCGAGTAGGTCTTCTGCCAAATCCTCTAAGGCATCTCCTTTAGTCAAGCAAAAAGAGGTAAGACTACGAGAAGCTTCACAAAATGATACTACTAGTGTTTCGAATCCTATAACGGAATCCACTGTAAATAATGTAATACCATCTTGGAGTAGGGAATCAAAACCCAAAATATTTTCAGTCCAATCTTTGGACAAACAATTGAACTTCTTTGCGAAGACCAAATATGTGAGAAAAGAGGCTTTAAGCTGCGGGACTGCCAAAGTAGATAAACCTGAGTATAAAATAGTATACAAATCTGATGAACCCCAATTTGCTCTAGGGGAAGGCAGGATTTCATCTGCCTTGGTGCCTCCCATGAGCATCCAAAATCAAAATTATCCATGGCAAATGGTAAAGAGCAAGAAAAAGGTAATAAGGCAGTGTCCTCCAAGTTTTTACAGAATCTCTTTGAAAAACTCCTTTCATCCACTTAAGGAGGTTGATAAAAGCAATAAGTCTTACACTCCCCCACATAAGGAGAATGGTTATCATCCTATAGTAAAAAATCCCTACGCCTATCCCGCTAAAACCGCACCCTTTCATGAAGGGAAAAACAAACAAAATGGTAAGGCACATTCTTTCGATGGTGAAATTGTTTTGAATACAAAGTATAGCCCTCCTCACCCTAGAAGGTTGGAGAGGCACTCAGCTCTTAATGATCTTAATAATCTGAATAATCATGACTCTAATGTTAAAAAAATTCATAATGACACTAAGTATGTAGCCTACATGCCTCTTCATAGGAGATCTAATCATCAATAAAAGGTAAGGTTAATTTTAGTTTGCACCATGAAACAATCATTATAAATAGTGATGATATTGTGCAGCATCAGAAGTATCTAGCAGAAACAAGTTTGATATGTTATTGGAATGGCACGGGAGTATCTACAAATGACTTGATAGGAGTAAAATCATAACTTCTTGGGGAGGTAAGTATATCAATTCTTAGGGATACTTTTATTTATATAGATTGCAATAATAAAGTTATAAAGAGTAGCATTATGGAAAAAAATGATATTAAATTCAAGAATATATCCTTCTCTCTGTTTGATTGGCTGCCTTTGTTTAACCCAATGTATTTAAAGGATTTCAAAGTGGAAAAAGCTATCTCTCTTAAAAATCTTCCCTTGGAACTATCTAGTAAGGAGATCATATGTACAATAGGTAACAAAATTGGTAAATTTGTAAGGATTGTTGAGTCAGCACCTAAGCAGGCTGACAAAACAATCATTGTTGAATTGAATTTTCATCAAAATTACATCTCTCCCATTAAATTAAGTTTTAATTCCAACTCTGTTATAGTCAATCCAATAATTCTAGAAAATTTCATTGAGACTAATATAGTTTCCCTCAATCCACATGAAATTACAAATCTTTTGAATCTAGGCAATAAAGATATGGAGATTCAGTTCTATAGTGATAGACGAGGCTTCTCAATCACTCCTATTAGGGACCAAGGACTAGATAGGCCTTCTCCCTCATCTTTTCCTATGAACACTAAGCTACATGTCTGAACAATATAGTATTCAACCTTCCCCAAAAAGATGAGGAAAACTCCCGTCCTTCTAAGAGTATGGAAACTGAAGTGGAAGCACACAATTTTATGAATCCAGATAATCATAGTGCCACAGGAATCCTTGTAAATGAAATTTAGGATAGAGCAATGAATGATATTACTCCCAACCCCCCTCTATCACCTAGCAGCTCTTAAAATGCCCCTAAAAGGGCTACCAATCCTATAACAGAGAAACTATTACAAGAAGTTATAATTTCATAACCAATTACTAACAAACTAGAAGATAATATAGAAATTGAGTACTTAGCAGACCCAAAAATTGATGAAGTAATTAACCAACCTACTAAAAATTTAGAAAATCCTCAACTAAATGAGGCATTAATCCCAATAACTAAAAAGACTCCAGTTAAAACTAGCATCTCGACTGTGAATTGTAATTTGAAGAATGAGTTGTAACAAATAGAGTTAGGAAAATATAATAAAATATGTTTACAACATGAAGTAAAGAGTAACTTGGATCAAGATGAGATTGATTCATGAACAGTACAGTCTTTGAAACCTGAATGTTCTAATAGAGTAGAAATAGTGGATAAAGAAGGCAAATGCAAAGAGGAAGTTAATCAAATTAGATACCATTTAGGAGAATCCTTTACGGATGAATTAATGGATATGTCTATGGATGAGATTTGTGATTTTGAGGAATTAAAATATCAAAAGGAAACCTTAATTAAACTAATTTAGGAGTGTATTCTAGAAGAAAAAGAGGAAGAGAACTATAGGTTATCACAGGCCTCTCCCTCTCCTACCCCAGAATTGAAACTCTCAGACAGTGATCATGCCAATAATTATGATAGGTCGAAGCCTATTACAAAAAAGGATGAGAGAGATCTAATTCAAATTGTAAATATAACTAAAGATGAATCTATCAATGAAAAGGAAGTGGAACAAGCTGTATCAATCTCTGTAGAGTTAGAATCACTAAACCTGGATCTATCAGGGAAATCAAAAGATATTATTGAAATATATGGTAAAGAGATTATAGATAGGGATGAACCCCTTGCTATGACATAAATTGAACAAGAAAGCACAAAACAACAAGACAATGCGATCATGGTGTCTGCTGGAAATTCAACTTTGGTGAAGGACTCCATTGAAGGCCTCTTTGGGATCAATAATGAGAATAGACGGTTGCGCATAGCTATGAACAGAGGGAGCCTTAGCACACCTAATATTAACAAAATTAAAAAGAAAAGAGGTAGGAAATCAGCCGTTGAATTGAGATCTTTAGATGGCAATGCAAGCAACCAAAATAAGATCGTTGATAGTCTATACAATAGGAAGGGGAAGTGCCTTCCCCAAGAGCAATGAAAGTCACTACATGGAATGTTAGGGGACTAAATGCCCCTAACAAATAGAGATTAATTAAGAGATAATTAAAAACCTTTGAATCCAAAATTATTTTATTATAGGAAACCAAACTTAATAAAGATGAAAGTGTCAAGGTTAGCAAGAAATTAGGCATTTGGAAATCAGAATTTGTATCATCTACAGGTCATTCAAGAGGGTTAGCAACATTATGGGACCCTTGAAATTTTCAGCACTACCCACATCTAGCAATAATAATTGGATGGCTTTAGTTATCAAAAGCCTAAAATCTAACCTGAAATTCATTTTAATCAACGTATATGGACCTATTATTAATGAAGAAAAAAGAAGAGTATGGCATGAGATTCACCTCTTTTTAAATGATAAATCAAGACACCCTTTCTTTATTGGAGGAGATTTTAATGCCATTCTCAGCCTGAAAGAAAAATTTGGAGGCTCACAAAACCTATCACAAGCACATAAATATTTTAGTAATTGGGCTACATACAATCACTTAGTAAGCATTAACACAATTTTGACAACTTCAACCAGCTATTTTCTATAGAAATTCTTCCTGAGGCTGGATCGGACCATTTCCCGATCTGGCTCTCTATTACAGAGTATTCTAAACCATCCAGAAATCCTTTCAAATTTGAGTTTATGTGGTTCCAAAACCCGGATTTCATTAATCTCTTAGAGGATTGGTGGAAACAAATCTTAGTAAAAGGATCCAAAATGTACTGCTTAACAACAAAACTAAAAATTATTAAAAATAAAGCATTAGAATGGAACAAGAATAATTTTAATAATATCTTC
Organism: Chamaecyparis obtusa; assembly: GCA_027943335.1. Classification (NCBI taxonomy): domain Eukaryota; kingdom Viridiplantae; phylum Streptophyta; class Pinopsida; order Cupressales; family Cupressaceae; genus Chamaecyparis; species Chamaecyparis obtusa. Next base: position 2,252,068 of record BSBK01000215.1, read on the forward strand.
GAAGAAAAAGTTAAAATAGAACAAGAGATAGTTGACCTTAACAATATGGTAATAGAACAAGGGATGAATGAGAAAAGTTATCACAAAGAAAAGGAGTTATTGACTAAATAAAATGATATTCTCCTTAAAGAAGAGATCTTCTGGAAATAGAAATCAAGGGAAACTTGGCTTAATGAAGAGACAACAATACGAAATTCTTCCACAACACCACTAATTTTAAAAGAAGCATCAATAGAATATTTAAACTAAAAATTGATGAAGGTCATATCACAGAAGACCCTGACCAGATATCGTCTATCCTTACGCAATTCTACCAATCCCTTCTTAATAAAACAAAAGCTACTAACTTGAAAGCACAACAAGAAATTCTTAAAGCCATACCCAAGTTGATCTCAGAAGCTGACAGTAAGATGATTAACAATAAATTATCCATAGAGGAAGCAAAATCAGTGATTTTTCAAATGCATTCAGAAAAAGCCTCGGGCCTAGATGGGTACCAAGCAGGCTTTTTCCAAAAATGCTAGCACTTTGTTGGAGAGGAGGTGTGGCAAGTAGTAGAAGCAACTAGAAATTTGGGATCTTTGCTAAATGAAATTAACAATACCTTCTTCACATTAATCCCAAATAAAAATGAAAGTATGGAACCAGGGGATTTCAGACCTATATCCCTATGTAATACTATTTACAAGATTCTCTCAAAATTTTTAGTGAATAGACTTAAAATACTTCTTCCCAATATAATATCAAAAGAATAGATAGGGTTTGTAGCAAATAGATTGATCCTGGATGGAATTATCATAGCCTAGGAAGTAGTGCATACTGCACAATAACAAAGGACCCTAGTATGCTTATCAAAGTAGACATTCAAAAAGCATATGATAAAGTAGATTGGAGGTTTCTCTACAAATATATGGAAGCCTTTAGATTCTCTAAACAATGGATTAATCTTATTTTCAACTATATTTCAACCCCTAAAATCTCAGTACTAATCAACAGGACTCCAGAAGGCTTTTTTGGTATCTCCAGAGGCATTAGGCAAGGATACCCGTTGTCCCCTTTCCTCTATGTCATTATGGTAGAAGCATTAGGTAGATCCATAACAAAGAAACAAATGGAAGGTAAAATCTCAGGGCTGAAGGCAGCGAAAAATGTTCCAAATATTACCCACCAGCAATTCACGGATGATATGATTTTACCTGGATATGCCAATAGGAACTTGAAGCTAGAGAATTTAAAGATATCTTAAACATATACATGAGAGCCTCAGGACAATGCGTCAACCCCTCTAAATCAGAGATCTTCTTTATTAACACCTCCCCAAAAGTAGAAAGGGAGATTTGTAATATGATGGTATACAAAATTGGTAAATTCCCATGCAAGTATCTTGACATTGACCTGGACAAAGGTCTCTTATCCTCCAAATTATGGCAAGAGGTGATTACTAAAGTTCAAAACAAGAAGAGTTCTTGGAAAGGAAGAGGGTTAACAAAAGCAGGTAGGGCAACCATGATAAAATCAGTTCTTTCTACCATACCCACATATCATATGTCAATTCTCCCCCTCCTCACTAATATTAAAAAAAGTTTAGACAAAATGTTTAGAGAATTTTATTGGCAAGGCCCTTCAGAAGGCAAAAAACTTTCCCTTATCAAATGGGATACCTTATGTAAATCAATTTCTAAAGGTGGCCTCGGTATCAAAAATCTTCTATGGCAAAATTAAGCTCTGGGAGCTAAACTCTTATGGAGAATGTATAAGGAGTCTAAAAGTAAATGGGAAACAATATTATTAAATAAATACATCCTTGATGTGGATCCCATTAATATATTCAGGTCACACTCACATGTTAAAGGATCGCAAATTTGGAACTTTATTAAAGATTGCAAAGGGATTATCAATAATTACCTTTCATGGGATGTAGGTGTAGGAGATCAAGCCCTATTCTGGGATGATTCATGGGTAGGATTACCTCCCTTAAATACACAGGGCTTTTCACTAGAGTTCATGGAAGAATGCAAAAAAGTTAAAGGTATTTATCTTAAGGACTACTCTATAAGAAGACAGTCTCCAAATGGAGTAAATTAGAGGAAACTGACTCAGTCTGGTAGGAAAAACAAAACCTCTTGGCAACTCTGGAAGTGAGAGAGATATCACTTAAATCTAGATCAGATATTTTAATCTGGGCAGGATCTAAGAATGGTAACTATTCAGTTAAAGAGGGCTACAACTCTATTATTAGGGAGCAGAAAATGGAAAATATAGATATACCTTTGAACCTCTGTTGGAATAAATCTTGTCTTCCTAAAGAAGGCATGTTTCTATGGGTAGCAATGCAGAATAAAATCTTTACAGTAGACAGACTTAATAAATTAGGTTTTGAGGGGCCTTCTAGGTGCCCCCTGTGTGAGAAACACTCTGAAGATGTTAATCATATCCTCCTAAACTGGCCATACACATGACATTGTTGGAATTGGCTTCACCAATGTTTAGGATGGAAATCTACTCAACAACCCAATCTATTAAATAACCTTAAAGCATGGCCATCTTTATATAAAGATAATCTATATAAGGATATTTGGATTATCTCCCTATCAATAGTAGGTTGGGAAATATGGAAAGAAAGAAATAGAAGGATCTTCATGGATCAAAAACTATCATGGAATTCAATCACAAATAAGATAGAAGCATCAATCGTAGAAATTATTAACAGCAAGCTAAGAGACAAGTTAAGCTATGAAGAATCATTCAAGAGCTGAGATAACAAAATAAGATCCAAATGGCCAAAATTAGAAATTCCCCCCTTATATGGAAAAGGGGGACCCAAAATGAAGGCTGACAGAGCTTCCTGTCAATGGATTCCCCCGAAAGAGGGATGGTATAAACTGAATTTTGATGGAGCATCTAGACGTAACCTCGGGGCTGCAGGTATTGGTGGAATTATTCATAATTGGAAATTAGAAGTGGTAGCTAAATTCTCCAAGCACATCAACCCTACCACTAATAACATGGAAGAATGCACAGCAGCATTAGAGGGCCTAAAGTTATGCAAAAGTCTTAACATTTCCAAGGTTATAATTGAAGGAGATTCTCAAGTAATCATCAATGCCATTCATAAAAAGAAAACACCTAATTGGATTCTGAACTTGAAGATAGAAGAAATTAACCAAATAATGGAAAGCATATCAAAATATGAAATCAGACATACATATAGAGAAGGTGATATAGAGGCAGATATGCTAGCTAACCTAGGAGCTAATGGAGTTGACTCAATGGATCGGTATGAACAAGACAATCCCTAACCTTTCATATACATGAGGAGAAACATTAGATTAGCCACAATCACTACAAATTTTAAATAATATTAAGGAAATGGGCCGACCTACCATCCAGACCTAGTAGCTCTGCGGTGATCCAGGTAGGTAGTAGTTCTCATCACTAATTTTTAACAACTAATCAAAGGAGTAAATACAATAACACAAAAATATATTTTCTTTAATATGATATCATACCTAGTAAATACAACACTTATTCTTCGATTAGCACTTACTCTCCCTTATGCTCATAAGTATTTAGTAACAATTACAATATAGAGGTTAGAATCCTTATTATCACCAATCTCACTATCCTTTTAAATGCATACAAAACACTCTTGATAAGTATAACCCCGAGTCTGTAAAGTATTGGTGCTCAGGGGTCCTTTAGATTTATCCCTAACCGATTAAGTTTATAATTAGGCTCCAAATCTTACTAAATTAAGTTGACTAATCATTGTGTGGATGGGATGTATGTGTAAATCTTCTCAAACTATAGAATTCCTATAGATCCCCTTCTATTGGTCATAATTAAGCTTCAAGGACTTAGTTTTACCTCTGATTACATAAGTTTATAGGCTTGGACCTCATACTTAAAAGGGAAATCAAACTACTAACGGCTACCGAGTCTTCTGCAGACTTTGATTTAAGGAATTTTAATATTTTTGTGAGTCTAATTCTTAAGTTACACAGCCAGCAATAAACCTTGATATCTAACTAATATTATCAATATAAACATCCCTGTATCTATTACTCAAGTTAGAGTCAATATACTTTGGAATCCTCACTAGAAGCAGTCCTTCCTTGACTGGTCATTTAAAATTTGGCATTTAACCTTATAAGCCTCTAGACGACACGGTCCTAGCTAGCTATTATTATTATTAAGCGCCAGTAGCTCAACACTTTAATAGGGAGTCTAGGAAAGTATAAGCTTCTCCCTCAGCATAATTGGTGTATCTCTTGAATTATAATCCCCTGGAGATAGGTCTAGATCATAGTTAGATCTCCTTTAGACTATTATAAATTCTCTATTTTGGATAATCAACCAATATACCAAGTATCAACTTTTTTCTAGCTCCAGAATACACTCTGCGATAGCTTAAACTAGAAACATAGAGAAACATGAAATTATTTAAATCTAATGAGCCTCCATGTATAATGATACTTTAAAATTTTAGCATCAGATATAAATAACACTCAAGAGTTCTCTCGAAAGATCTTATAGAGTATTGTGTCATCATTTCTATAAATGAAAGGAAGTTCTTACAGAGTATCATGTTATCATTAATTAATCATGATCAAATAGGATTATCGAATAGCACCTTCAGATGAGCCCAGTAACAACAATCATCATAAGCTTTCCATGATAGTCCAGGATGACAGACTCAAAATGATGGCACTTCTAGCACCTTCCCTAGGATAACAAAATTTCCATGACAGTCTCAGGCATTGCCCTTATTACTCATCTCAATAGCACATACTCATCCTTATATCGGTTCACCTTAACCATGGAGTCCAGATTGCTCACCTTCTACACTAAAGGGAACAAAGCTATGGCCTTCAGAGGACATATCCTCCCTAAAAGATGGAACCAGATCCTTAAACCACTACCTGATATGACTAGAAGAGCCATTGAGAATGTGTTGGGTGATCAGCACTTCGATAATGAATATACCTACCGAACCAATGGGGAGATCATTGGACAATTTATAGCAATCTCAATCTTCACAAGAAAAACCAAGACTGATATAATCCAGGTAGCAAGGTTACTCTTCAATGAAGACCACCTTGGTGGGTTGGAAAAAATGGTTAACTGCGTCGACAATGAGCTAACTATACCATATCCTGAGGTAACAATGAACACCAAGATTTCAAAACTAAAGCAGATTCTCCAGTCTCTATGGATACCCATGATCACATTTAAAGACAAATTAAGATTTGATAACCATTGGCCAAAGATGAATAGAAATCTAGAATTAGTCTACAAAGAGGCCTTTTCTGAGGAGCTCGACATGAATTAGCTCCTAAATTTTTGGAGGAGTGAGGGTTTCAAAATCCCTGAAGAATTGGATCAAGTAGAGCCCGACAACATACATATCATAGCTTCGGAGGCTACAAGGTGCACGAGGTGATCCAAGAAGGGCACTAAGGAGGTGGAAAGCATCGTTGTGATGGTTAAAGAGGGGAATTCATGGAGCCATGGCACCATATAGAAGAATGAAGATAACTAAGCAATAATAACAAGTGTTTCTTTTCGAATAATATAGGCTAATTACACTATAATTTCAGTCTCAACATGATGTATAACTAATACCTAAACAACTTATGTGTACTGGTTTCTTCTCTGGCTCCATATGCAAACTTATGACAATGTCTTAGTTAAGAGTGACTACATTCACAACTTATAATAGTATTACATTGACTAGTAGTAAACTGATACAGACTTGTGTAGATCTTTGCATGTATGTATAGATATGTAAATCTTATCATCTATGAATAGATATGCATATTACTTACATAGTTTCTTTTGCATGTTTGAATAGATGTATGTATCAACAGAAGAATGAAGATAACTAAGCAATAATAACAAGTGTTTCTTTTCGAATAATATAGGATAATTACACTATAATTTCAGTCTCAACATGATGTATAACTAATACCTAAACAACTTATGTGTACTGGTTTCTTCTCTGGCTCCATATGCAAACTTATGACAATGTCTTAGTTAAGAGTGACTACATTCACAACTTATAATAGTATTACATTGACTAGTAGTAAACTGATACAGACTTGTGTAGATCTTTGCATGTATGTATAGATATGTAAATCTTATCATCTATGAATAGATATGCATATTACTTACATAGTTTCTTCTGCATGTTTGAATAGATGTATGTATCAATAGATGTTTCAAGATGATATTTCTATCCTTACAGTAGGAATAGGGTTTTGACATGTCCTCCGTAGCCAAGCTCTCTCTCTAAGACTTGATTTTTTTCTTGACTTAGAATAATCATTTGATTCAAAGCTCATATTTTATTTTCATCTAGACTAGTCAACAACTGTTAGATAAATTGAGGAGCTATTGTATAGGCAAGATATTAGCTTTTCACGATATTTAGGTTCAAGTCTCCTTCGTCTTCTAGAGTTATGAATCAATGGAGATGCAGGATGATTAATACAATCAGGTTACAACTAACCAATAATTTTTATAGAGCATTTGGCCTTGAAGAGAAATGTTAGATAGCTAGCGAAGAGACAGGGTACTTAAATGTTGCATATTTCTCTTTTACCCCTCTTATCTTAGAATCCCTTGGCTCCTAACATTATCCTAGTAAATCACTAGTCTTTAGGACTTAGCTGGTATAAGTCTCTAAGTGTCCTGTCCCATGGAAATAACTAGGTTAACTCCATGCTTTTAACTATATAGCAGCCTATTCATGCGCAATTAGTCTCTTTTCCCTAGTTAGTTTTTTGTATCAAACACCCTTAGACAATCTTGGCCTTTATTGATTAATCTATAGTAACAATATAATTTCAGTTCACAATCAACTTATTTCTAAAATTAGGCACAAAGAATTGAGCCGATGACCCTTCATTTTGAACTTCCAACTTAAAGCATATGGATCAATTCTCCTTCGTATAACATGAACAAAACTTTGAATTTACCCTACATTAAGCTTGGTCCAAAATTGATCTAGGTAAAGGGGCCCTTTAAATCTAGAATAATGACGCCCATCAAACTCAAAGGCCCAAAGGTTCAAATTGCTTTTGATTCACCAATTTCAAGATGTAGGGTGAAAAAAGTTACTCTTTCAACTCACAATCTAGTTATCAGGGCAATATTGAGAGTCTTAGGCAAAGACTGCATCAATAATCTTGAAAAAACCAGGTTAATTATGATATTCCCACTCTTTTCATAGCCTTGGCCATCTTTGCTGGCACTGACAAAATCCCATTGGGGATCCTATGCAGAAGATTGTTCAAAAAGTCCTACTTAGGGAGCTTAGATAAAGTCTTGGCAAACATCAGGGAGGATTTAACAATACCTAAACCATGCTTCTATGAAATCTCAATGGTAGGTCGGCCTGTACCAGCTTATCTAGTATTTCAAGTTGATGATCTGGAACTCTACGTAGCCTGGACTCCTACTATCAGAAGAAACTTGAACTTTTTATATAATTTCTTTCATGTTAAACCACCAGAAGGAGCAGACTGGGTAAATTCCTTCATGTTGGAAGATAAGGTTGGAAAATGGGAAAATGATTCAGAACTCAATTTCAACATAGACATACCATTTCCAAGAAGACATCTCAATGTAGATTACAATTCTCTATCAATGAATGAATAGAAATGTTATTGTGTGTGTTTCCTCCTCTCTCCTTTCTTGTTGATAGACATATTAGTTTTTATTAAAAGATCGATGAGGCTAAGTTAATTCCCCTCTACTTTGCAAATAATAGAGTAGATCCAGGATCTAGAATACCATACATAAGGGTACTCTTAGTTAATTTTCTCATGCATTTATACACATACTCTTACACAAAAAGTTTTAAGAAAATACTTATAATCTGTATTAGCCTCGTGACTTTAAGGAAATAACAACATACGGCTAAAGCCTACTCAATAAATCAAAGGAAATTTTTATGATGAGATGTTGCTCTACTTAACCCTGTGAAATAAGGAACTAAATGGCCCTCACTCACAATTTTGAAATGGACTGTACCCAACCTTAGGAATAATACTTTGTTGAAATTGTAATAGTGTATGAAGGACTTAGGCTTAATTATAACAATGAAGAAGTCCAACTAGCCGGGACCTCCAGAATTTTGACCAACTATACCAATCCTAAATGTAGACTGTATTTAGGATTGGTATAGTAGGTTGGTATTAGCATGATGCTAAGTAGGCAGACCTCTTGAGTCATGATAGACAGAGTCTATTTCTAAACATGCACAATGCTATTTCTATTCGTAATTTTATTACAATCTCCCCTTTAAGTAATGCAGGGCTTTTGCTCTGGGTATCTAAATTTGAAATTGGTATAGTGCCAAGCTTAAGCAGGCTGCAATGATTATCCAAGGAGTAATTGTCATCATTGTAACAAAGTGAAAAAATTATTAAGGACTGCAACATTACTAGCATTAATGCCTTCTTCTACATTGGTATAGCATCATTCTCTATTAGTATGTTTGTTGGTAACGGTCTCAGCAACGTAAACACTAGCAGGGTTTTAGGACTATCCTAACATGTTTGAACTTTTCATGTAGAATAAGGTAGGATCAGTTCCTTTCTATATTAGTTCTTCAAAATGAAATATATATTTATTAGGTTTTGTATTGTTTTGGTAACATTTATATCTGTTGTATTTTATGCAAAGATGTTTCTTTAAGATCTTAAATCATGTGATCAGACAATACAAATCTATTTTAAGAGATCAGTAATGGAAGATGAGACCCCTTGAGAAACTTTTACCATTCTATTCATAGGATTATAGCCTTAATTTTTAAATATCATAGAGTAGACGGTTTCTAGACTTAGACTATATGGCTTACCACTTGTAATGGGTGGGCCCTTATGCTAGGTTTTTATTTGACCTTTATAATTGGTAAAGAGGATTTAGACTAATATTTTTATGGATAATCTTTGTACTAACCTATATAGAGAGAAGGTTAGGATGTTTGGCAAGGTGTAGACCTTTATATGAGTATTTTACATTTAAAATCTCCTAGGTATGGTAGCTATTAAATTTTTGTATAGATCTTTAGCGTATTGATGTATGACTGGGTTAGTTTAGAAATTATATCTTATGCAGGAAGGTAAATACAATATTTTTAACTTTGGATCTCTTTACTTTATGTTCTTAATTATAATCTAAGCCCTTAACTATGAAATATGGAAGATTTCTATTGTGATTTTCAGGAGGATACAATCAAGCAGGCAACCAAATCACTCTAGCATAAAAAATTCTATAATATAACAGACTAATTATATGCATCTCGAAGTTGTATCCTTGGAAAGTATAATGTAATTAATGTGACATGAATCCTTGATATTATCGAGCAGTGGGTATGCCGATTGAAATTTGTATTCATTGAAAAGTCTCGACTGTTTTAGAGATGTGGGAACGCCCATGAGGAAAATGTCTTTTAACAAATCTCGACAATTCGGTCCCGGGCAAGGCTGGAGGTTTTCTCAACCCCGCTCTTTCTTACTAGCACCTACAGCGAGCGGGGTCTCAATGTAAATTAATTTTATATTAATAAAAAAACTTTATAGGGCTTCAGCCTTTTACCGATCAAAAAAAAAAACTTTCATGAATTTGTTTAGTAAGTTATTAATTTTAACTGGTTGGAATTAAATGAATTGTTATTTATTAATTAAATTAATAACCCATGCTATGGGTATTGAATTTATGGAGAAACTATATAGTTTTTCTTGTAAGAAATTAATTTATCTTATAGACTTTTATTCTATTGCAAGTCCAATAACTGATATATTTAGAGGGTTATGTCAAAATAAATCAAAGCAGTGAGAATAATTAAATAGAGGCATTATCGACCCTCTTAAACCTTAGTTTGAACTTAATCATCTTGGGAATTATTTAATTATTATTTGTTTATTAACTTATTAAGGGTTAAATTATATTATTTAAATGATTAATTGAGCTTGGTTAATAAGGAATGTAAACTACATTTTATCCATCGTCTTAATGAAAACTCAAACTCAACTTAACCCTAGAGTCAGGATTTGACTCCTCAAACTTAGTCAACGATCTTTATCAAGTAGATCACTTTTAGGAAACAACATTGAAACTTTAAACTATGAGGAAGGTTGACAAAGTCTACCTTGGTCATGATGCCCTTGAAACTATTCAGGGTTCCCATATAATAACTATAGATAGCAAACTCGAACATGTTAGTCAAGTTTTATAAAAGTTACTTGCGCAACTTAAATAATATTAGTACTTTTAAAAAAATTGTTGGTGTGTTTTCGCCCAAATTTTGGGTATGACACAAAGTGCCAAGGCTGGTAGGCCTGAATCAAGCTTTTATGTTGAAATTGAAAATGCAAAGTATATTCTTAAAGTAAAAGAGAAGATCAAATAAGATCAAGATAAATTGACTTATACCTACTAAAAATGATGAGTATAGACCAGTGCCTATTATTATATGAAATCTAACTGAATGCTATGTGTGACTTATTAATCAAACAATACTGACTGCTAAGAACTTCTAAAATTTAATCTATTAACTACAATGCATTCATTAAATCAAATGTATAACTTTGCAGACAAAGAATATCTTTAAACTTTATCACTTCAAAAACTGTAACAGATGAAACATAAACTAAGAGAAAGGAGACAACTATTTTAAACCTCAAAGGATAGACCAATTGAAAACTGCAGTATTTCAAAAGGTAAATTTGACCATACACAATGAGATGCCAATAAAATATACTTATGCTATCCTTTCCTAAAGAAAATGAATCAGAATGTTACAAATACTGAAGAAAGCATTCACTTTATCCAAAGAACAATTTAATAAAATGCAAAGGAACAGATTTCACCTAGAAGCCGGAAATAGAGTAATATTATATTGATTGTAGAAATCACTTGATCAGCAACATTGTTCGATCCATAATATCCAGAAGATTATAGAAACATATGTATATAAAAGTCTCAAAAAATGTCGATGATGTTCCATACTAATGTTTGTCATATTTATAGACAAACTTAAATAGTTTTTCCTACGAAAGGTCATGACCTTTCATTAGGCCTTTAACAAATATAATTATAATAAAAAGTTATTTAAACTTTGATATGTTTTGCAATAACGAGACTGATTAAGTTAAGTCTCCCAAAACTTCAGAACAGGTGATAATGTGATCTTTGTACTCCTGAGTGCTCAAGGTATTCGTATACTTGATCACTCCTCGAACCACGCAAGATATCTCATCGAGCCGCTCTAGGTGAGATGAATTCCTTATCAGTGCAAGATCATTGAGTCGTGTAGTATCCAGAGTAACATCAAGAAACCTTTGCATTCATTCAACCATACACGCTTGTCCTTAATATATCTGTTGTTATCCATAAATTGAGGAAGACCCACATTGACACATTCCCTGAGAATATTCATCTCCTTGGTCAATTGATCATGAAACTTATCATGCCTTTTCTTTATCTCCTTTGCCTCTTCAAATTTTGTGGAACTATCGCCGGAGTCCATATGTCCCGTATACAAGTAGCTAGAGCTTTCATTTTTCATTCGCAAATTTGTATAACTTTCGCCGACATGATAGTGAGATTTTTCATTGGCATAACATATCCCTACAACCTGATCAGGGATCGGTGTATCCTAGAAACTATCACTCCAATAAGGTAAACTATACCAATCATCGTTGTAACTCCTGCCGATAACAACATAGAAATCTCCATCGATATAAGTTACTCTGACATTGTGATCGGGAATCATCATAATGAATTTTGGCTATTTTGATAGTGTTCGTTATACCGATAATCGATATAACTCTCCCTGATATCATTTTATATCTCTGATCATTGCATGTCTTACCAATCAATTACCGATCAGGAGGCGGTATAGCAATATTTTTGTTTCACCGATAGAGCAAGCTATACCGATCACCGGTATAGGCTATACCGATAATCCACTGAGTTGTTCCTTCACTGATCGGGAAAGGTTACTCTGATGCCTTCATTCAATCCTTCATAGGGGAAGCTTATGCTGATCAATGCATTTTGAAACTCTTCGGCAGAAGTTTGGATGATATGGGAAATTTTAAACTTGAGAGACTTTGGATACATGCTTGATGAATGAATTATCAGTTGTGCTTAATGTCACCCTGAATGTGCCTTGTAGACAAATGTATGGAAGGTTTATAATATGTCTGTCAATCGAAGGTATCTGCAAAACAGAAAACACAAAAGCAATAACTATTCTCATATATAAAATATTAAAATTTATTTCAAATTTTGAGTGACTAATAGTGGCTCCTTTTGGAGACGTGTATTGTGAAAGAATACAATGAGATTCTAGCTATCTTTGGAAGAGAAGACCATATAATACATAAAAATACATAATGTACAAAGGTCTTTACATGATTTTTCACATAAAGAAAGGTTTTAGATACTGACCATGAACTGAAAGCTTCTGAACATACCCATCTATATCTTGTAAAATAGAGGAATTCTCACCTCTCTTACTTGATATGGTGAAAGGCCCAATCCATAGTGCATCAAACTTTCCATGTTTACATTTGTCTTGGTCCTTTCCACTCCACATTAAAACTAGATCCCCTTCTTGAAAATTTCTCTCTGCAGTCCTTTTGTCATGTAAGTCCTTTACTTGTTGTTGTTTTCTAATGTTGTTTTCCTATGCTTGCCTTCTTACTTCATCCAATTCTACCAATTAGTCAAATCTATCATCTAGGAGATCTTCTTCTTGCCAATGCTCATTACTCATAAATCTATATATTGGTAATAAATTCTCAAGAGGTAAACAGGCTTGCTTGCCATACACCAGTTCATAAGGGGCATATCCAATAGTTTTCTTAACTGTAATTCTATTTGCCAAAGTGCAAGTGGCAATTTTGAATCCCATTCTCTTTTGTTCCTCTCCAACATTCTCTTCAAGACTTTCATGATATTTTTATTACTTGATTCTACTTGTCCATTCCCCTAGAGATGGTAGGGAGATGACAAGGATTTCTTAATTCCATACCTTTCACAGAAAGAGTCAAACTCCTCACTTCTAAAACACATGGCATTGTCACATATAATTTTATGAGGAACACCAAACCTCGTTAGTATGTTTTCAGTAATAAACTTTATAACAATTTTTCTAGTAGCTTGCCTAGTAGGTATAGCTTCTACCCACTTGGTAAAATAGTCTGTAGCTACTAGGATCCATCTATGACCTCCACTAGATGCATCAAAAATATCTCCTATAAAATCAATTCCCCACATTTTAAATGGTTCTTCTGCAGTCATAGGTCTTAAAGGCAATGCACCATTGTACTTGATATTGCCAGAAAATCTTTGGCATGAGTCACACTTTTGCACATATATGTGGTAATCTTTAAACAAACTAGGCCAATAATAACCTACTCTTAAGATTTTGTGGGCAGTAGTTTTTGCAAGGAAATGCCCTCCACATATCCCCTCATGGAATTCTTTTATAATAGATGTTTCTTGACCTTCATCCAAACATAACAACAACACATCTAGATTCTTCCAATATAAATCACCTTGAATGAGCACATATTTGGTCACTTGTAATCTCAAAGTTCTCTTTTGATTCTCATTTAACTTGTTAGGACACTTTGTGTGTTTCAGGAAATATACTACATCAGTATACCACTTACATTGTTCTATGCTAATTTGCATCTCACCGAGATCTACTTGATTAACTTATGTAGCTTCAAGGTTTGACTCAGCCATTAGTTTTGCCAATCCTTGTCCTCTGACAATCTTAGTGACTTTAATTTCAATGTTAAACTCTTGAACTTGATTTATGCATCTGCATCTTCTTCCCATCACTTCTGAATGTCTGAATATATCTTTTATTGCAGCATTAGGAACATATGTAGTAACCTTTGCTCTCACTAGGTATGGCCTAAATAACTTAATTGCTTTAACAAGGGCATATGCTTTCTTTTCATTTATGTCATAGTTTAGTTATGATGCTTGGAGAGTTTTACTAAAAAATGCAATAGGTTTTTCATATCCTTCCTCATTTTTCTATAACATAACAGTAGCAATGGTGTGGTAAGATGCAAATGAGAAAATTTGAAAAAGTTTACTAAAATCCAGGGACTTCAAAACTGGGGCTTCTTTAATTTCCTTCTTTATATCAATAAAAGCTTTCATGGCTTCATCATTCCAAGCTACATTCACTCCTTTCTTTAGCATTTTGGCAATAGGCTTTACTATTTCTAAAACATTTGGGACAAACTTTCTAACAAAATTGACTTTCCCAAAAAATGATTGAATACCTTTGACATTTTTAGGAATTTCTATCTTCTCAATAGCTGCAATCCTTTCTAGATCTATTTTAACCCCTTCTTTAGATACTATATGCCCCAAAAACTTTCCCTTAGTTACTCTGAACTGACATTTCTTTGGATTTAAAGATATCCCATATTCCAAAGCCCTTTTAAATATTTTCTCTAGGTGATTGCAATGATCTTTTGTCTTTTTTGAGTATGCTGTGAGATCATCTTGATAAATAACCATGATGATATTAATGAACTCATAAATAGCTACATCCATAGCTCTCTGAAAAGTGGCTCTTGTATTGGTTAGTCCAAAGGGCATTCTTGTATAAACATATATACCCCAAGGCATAGTGAATGTAGTTTTGTATTTTTCTTCTTCTTTCACCTTGACCTGGTTATATCCTAAAAAGAAATCCATCATGGATAATAATTCATTTCCCATGATCTTTTGTAACAGAGCTTCCATGTTAGGCAAGGCATAGTTATCTTTGAGTGATGACACATTCAAAATTCTAAAATCTACACATAACCTTATGTCACCCTTCTTTTTCTCACCAGAACAAAATCAAAAACCCATGTTGAGTGTCTTATGGGTTTTATTATTCTAGCATCCCTCATCTTGATTAATTCTTCCTTCATTTTAGGCTCTAGTGTTGAGTTTATAGTTCTTTTTCTTTGCTTAAATGGTTTTGCATCAAGCTTTAGAGATATCTCATACTAGAACAAATCTTCTCTATATGCTTTTAAGTCATCATAGGACCAGGAAAACACATGTCTCTACTTTCTTAACAATGTAATAATGTCTTTCCTAATTTTAGGAGTCAATTTTCTTCCAATGAATACTTCTTTTGGGGATTCTTCATTACCCAAATTTATCTTTTCAATGTCTTCAGAAACATTACCTGAATTCTTCTTACCAATCCTGGAGTCCTCGTAATCAAATAACCTCTCTAGAGCCACAAGTCCTTTTGGGATTTTGTTTGTCTTTAATTGTACAACTTCTTTCCCAAACAATATCTGCTTTTCACCCTCAATATCCACATGAGCATTCAAATCAATAATTTGATCTTCATGCTCTTGTTCGCATGCTAGGAATCTAATAATATCTTTATCATCTTGAAAAATCTTCCAGTTGTCTACATTATCAAGTATAGCTGGTCTAGATTTTACTTCAATCTAAATAATATCTTCACATGGGATGTCCTTGTATCTTAATGCTAAGTTAGCCATAAAATCTACAAGAGTATTTTCAGATCTCTCTATCCAATTAATTGAAAAAGCATCAAAGTATTCTATTTCATTCTAGACCTCATTTCTATATCTTTTCAACTGAGGATGTTTGGTAACAAACCTGTCTCTTACTTGAGAAACAATAAGTTTAGAATCTCCAAAAATAGTTAAGCATTTAATTTTATGAGTATTAGCAATTTTCAAACCTAACAATAAGGCCTCATAGTCTGCAACATTATTAGTGCATTCAAAAGCCAAATAAAAGGATTATTTAAACATTTTTCCATTGGGTGAGATGAATACAACACCAACACCATTTCCTTCCTTAAAACATGACCCATCAAAATAAATTTTCTAAATAGTACAAATCTTGTCCTTGGCATGTAATGAAATAAAATCAGTAGCTTGTAATGCATTTTTTTATATACTTACTTGAAAGTTGTCCATTTTAGAATGACAAAAATTTATAATTGGATAGGATCTATTCCATCAATAATGTACATAGCTCTAGGCTCTTTATCAATCCTAACATTCCTACCATTCACTGGAATAGAAGCATAAGATAGATCCAATTGAATACTACCTCCTACTAAGCTAGACCATTGTCTAGATAATAACATTCCATAACAAGGAGGAACTTCAACAACAGTAATATCCATTTGATAAGACATTTCAGGACAAGCAGGAAATTTAAATTCAACATTTTTCATAATGCCTACTACAGGGACTGATCTATCGTCCATAGCATAATATTTCCCATATGTTGTATCTGCATTCATTCCTAGCTCCAACATAACATCTTTAGGCATAATATTTACTATTGCTCCCAAATCAATCATGCAATTTCTTACTGATTTTTTATTTATCAATAATGTCAAGTAAAAAGGATCCATATAATTTGCACTCTTTTTTAACATGGTTCCTAAATATATGACAGGAAGTTCCTTCATTTCCTGATTAATGGCATCCTTATTACCTACATTAGACATTGTTTTAATAGCTTCATTTTTCAATTTAGGAATTTTAACAAGTTCAAGCAAAGGGACTGACACTTTAACCTGAGATAAAATGTTAGACATAAAAGAAAATTCATTAGGAAGAGATTTACTAACTGGTTTATCATTTGTCAATTTTGGAAACTCTGGGGATTCTACCTGTGGTTCTTGCAATGTCTCCTTTGGTTAATTCCTTATAGCATCATCTGCCTGACTTGATCTATGCATTCTGAGTGTCCCTTCAGGCTTTCCTACATCTTGGTTCACATTCTTGTTGCTTAGTTTATATTGACTCCTGACTTGATCTGAAGCTGTCATAGTATAAACTCTTCTCTCTTCATCAGTCTATCTCTTTATTTCTGGTATTTCACCTTGATTATTTCCATATTTATGTACTCTATTCATTTCACCTATGTAATAATGTTCATCTGAGGAACTATAATCATTATCTTCCCACATGGGGCCATTACATAAAGTATTAACAGTAGGGCTACACTCTTCGCAATCATTATCATGATGTTCCTCCATTTGAGCCATGGCACAGTATTCAGGTGCATGTGGCAACCTACACACATGACACAATGGGTTCTCATTTATCATATGATTACCTTGAGATAATGGATTAGGTGTATATCTTTCCTTATTTACTGGCCTCCCATCTTTCCATGTAGTATGGTATGACATATCTTGCAATTTATATCTATCATTTCTGAATGGTAACTGATTATTTCTATTACTTCTGAAATCATCTTTGTTTTGATAATTATTCATTGTATTCATATACTTGTTAACCTTATCATCATTCTTAGGTGTTCTTGAATCTTTTGGGTTGAATAATTTCGGATCATCCCTTTTTGATACTTTGCCCGCTGCCTTTCTATCATTTTCAATTGTTGAAGCAATTTTGAAAGCTTGTGCCAAAGTGAGTGGTTTACGAGATCTAATCTCATAATTTGTATTTACATCAAAAGATCCTATATAGATATCCATTAGGAAAGCATCAACAGGTCTAATCTCTCTTGGAATTTTATTTAGAACTTTATTAAACCTTTTGTTGAACTCTCCCACAGATTCATTTGAGTTTTTCTTTATGCTTGTGAGAGTATGGGATGCAAAAGATTGGTCAGTGTGATCACCGAATTGATCAATGAATTGGTCAACAAAATCATCCCAGCTAGAAATGGACATATCTGGCAGGCTTCTATACCACTCAGCTACATCTTCGGTGAGGGATTGAACAAAAATCTTCGTATACACATCTTCATTATATTCCTAAAAATCTTGAATAATATTCCATACATTCTTGCAATGCATCTCAGTAGATTCTGTACTATTTCTTGAAAACTTTGGGATAACAGTCCTTAACTCATTTGTTATGTTATTATAACACCCATTCCAATCAGATAAGTCTAATTTTCTATATCTATCTGCTACCATAAGAGGTCTGCCAACATTTCTATTTTGATTTATTCTTCCATTCCTCATATTTTAATTCCCTTGATTATTCACCCTCTAATTTTGATTGTAGTTCATTTGATGATTTACCCTCAGACCATGATTGTAATTTATTTTATTTCTCACGTTGCACTGCCCATGATCATGTCTCACATAATTCATCATATTGTATTTCCCTTGGTGATATCTAGAATTGTGCATCTGATTATTATTATATGGTGGATTTTGTAGTCTTGCACTGTTTAAATGATTATAGTTATTATTCATGTTACCTCTAGAACTTATCCAACTTTCTTCGCTGCTACTACTCCTTCTTTGGCTACTTATATTATATAAAGGATTAACATGAACATTTCTAAATGAATTAGCATCATTCTGTCTATGAGGAGGAGTATACTTTAGTTTGTTCCCATCACCTTCTCCATGATTCCTTGTACTACTAGGTGGACTTCCCTTATTACTTCCTTCTGGTGTAATAAGGTTACTTCTTGTAATCCCAAATTTATTTAGAAATCTATCATCTTTCTCTTGAAGGGCTTTGCACATCCCATTGTCCCCTGTATGCAATAGATCCATTAATTTTATTATATATTTATAGTTCACACACTGTTGTCCTTTCTCAGGACCTATGTTCTGATTTGATTGTGTTTGATAAGGACATATTCTGATTATTCCTTGTGTTCGATGATGCATAGCTAGAAGACTGAGGGAATGAGAACATGTTTTATTTCTTTATCTGCTTGTGGGTATATTTTGTTGATTTTAACTGTCATGAGCATCTATGCTAGTCTTACTTGACACTATGGATTGACAACATATTATCCTTGACTTCTTTTTTTTCAAGTGCATGCTTATAGCTATCCTGACTTTTCATGTGTCTTAATGCTAGTATA
This sequence comes from Chamaecyparis obtusa, assembly GCA_027943335.1. Classification (NCBI taxonomy): domain Eukaryota; kingdom Viridiplantae; phylum Streptophyta; class Pinopsida; order Cupressales; family Cupressaceae; genus Chamaecyparis; species Chamaecyparis obtusa. Next base: position 2,270,968 of record BSBK01000215.1, read on the forward strand.
ATCTTGCCATATCAAACTTAGGTAATCTCATTGCACTATTCATCTTGACTTACATGTCTTTGGTGCCTAGGTGGGATTCCCACATTTCTATCTAATATAGATCATATTCATATACTCATAGTTATGCTAGTGATTATTGTATGATCTTACGGCATTGCAATTAATACTCGATGATGATAATTAGATGTCTATTGGCATTGTAACCTTGCAAGTAAACCACTTTTCATAGTAGCTTGCATTCTTAGGTTCATGTTAGATTATTTTTGCATCTTGCATATGGAGAGAGCTCTCCTTTCATCTTTTACGAACTTGTTAGTCAAACTGCACTCACCTTTCGCTTCTTCCTGATCATGTCTTTCACTTCTTGTCTTTCATATCACATCATCTTCTATTCATTTCAGGATCGAAACCAAAATCTGAGTTCACCTTGATCATTTATCCTTCTTCCACACAGTTGGCTGACCGTTTGAGGCCTGATCCTTCGATCTTCGCTAGGGCATTCTTCACTTCTTCATCCCCATCTCCTTCAAACTTCTAGTCTTTCATTCACTTTCAAATTCCTCCCCTCCATGGTATTTTCAAGTTGAGGGACTACTTGGTTCGTGCCCTGAGTCCCATGTGTGGGGCATATCTTCACTGCTTGATGGTTATTTTGTTCTCTTCTTCGATTATGATTTCTAGTGATTTGATCATGTTGCTCTTGCTTCTGCATTCTCTCTACTAGATTTCTCTTTCGATCCCGAGGGGGCAGACACATCATATCTTATTGGCTATCTCTTTCCTAAGTATTCAGTACTGTCGCTACCAGGCTGACCATGTAGGATTTGGTATTTTTTTGCACTTTATTCTTTGGAGTCAAAATGCTATTGCTTGCCTTCTTGGCTATCTTTTTCTTTCTTGGCTGATCTGAGTTGCTTTGTGATCCCAAATCGATCTCACATTTCAACTTCATTCTTTGACTTCATGTGTTCCCAGATCGATCACACATTAGTCAAAGAGGGGCAAATGTATGCACCCTAAAATGGTTGCCTAGACTTTGGGCCCCCATTTATCAATTTATCAAGTCCCTGAATCAATATCAATATTTTTAATTATATCAATTTCCTTTATCAAATCATAATCAATTCAATATTTCCTAAGGTTTGAGCCTTATTTAATTAAAAAGAAAAATTAAAAAAAAAATAAAAAATCTTATTTATTTAAGAGAACATGCTCCCTTTTAATTAATTAAAAATCTCTTTTAATTAAATTTTTTTAAAAAAATTATAATGGAAACCACTTTTCTAAAAATAATAAATAAATAATTAAAAAAAAAGAAAAAAAAAAAGACTTTTTGTCTACACATTGAATGCACACTTTCCAAGGTGAGTGGAATCTCCTTTTGCCTCTTAATCTCTTCCACATATCTTTTGTCTCTTAATCTCTTCCACATATCTTTTTCCTCTTAATCTCTTCCACATATTTGTTTGCCTCTTAATCATGTCCATTGATTTTGCCTCTTAAGAATCTTGAGCACATAGATCAACCAAGATTTAATCTCCACCTTTGATTATTATTTTTTTCCTTTTAATCTTGAACATCCGTTCATTTCTAAAATCCTTTAAAAGGAAACTCTCTCCTCATTCTTATTCATCCATCTTTTGCATGATCCATCTTTTGCATAATTCATCTCTTGCATTATCATTCTCTTAGAGTCTTTGCATCTTAGCATCTTGGAATCTTGGAGCTTCTCAATCTTGGCATTTTGGAGCTATGGTATTCTTAGATCTCTCATATTGAAACATTGCATCATCATTTCTTTTCTATTCTTGCATCATAGCTTAGTTTCATTATCATTGTATTCTTAATCTAGTTTCCTTTATGCTATAGATTAGCTCACATAGTTTAATTAGCAAGGATTTGTAATACTTTTATCTTTCATTTTTATAGCTTAGCTTGCATCTTTATTGTAGCATAGTATTGCATTGCATTCTCATTTAGATTTCTTGTGGATATTGGCATTCTTTCCCTTGTCTTCATTGAATCTCCCATTGCTGAGAGAAAACTTAAAATACCCTTGCACTCCATGCCTAGGGAGCTCTAGGTCGCTTTCTCAAGGTTCCCCTCTCATGGATTCCCTTGGATATAATGACTTAGAGAAGTGCACTTTTTAGAGTACACACTACCTTGCCTGTTGGTACAAAGACCAAAATGTGCACATTCCTCCCTTCTTTCAACCCAATCACATGATCACACTTGTCACTTGCTAATTAGTCCCAAACAAGCACAATCCTTATGCTTCCCTTCTGATCAATCCTGACCTCTCTTAAGCCTTTTGATCTGAACTGTCCATCCTTGCCTCCTCAAATCTATAAATAGGAAGCACCCCATAGACCAAATCACCAATTCACCTTCATTTTCAAGCATTGTTATAATGATAATTTTATGCTAGGATCCTCATCAAGTTTTAGAGTAGTATTTTGCATCATTATAGAGAGCATAGAACTAGTTTCTATGGCTTTCAATATTTTTTAGAACAACTAATCATGCATCAATAGCTTTTTATCCCATCTTAGAAGTGTCTCTGCATGCTAAATCTAAGAGCATATAGCTTTTTCTAACTAGGGAACCATGAGATGCTCTTGGTTTTGATTGTTTCATTATTATGGCATGTTAGAATCTTCATTTTGAAACAATATTAGAATCAAATTAATGTCTCATGAAGGTGTTACAAATTCTTGCACACACCTACCTTAGATCCAAAGTCAAGAAATACTAGGAGAGAGAGAGAAGAAAATAATAGAAATAGAAGGGATTCAAAATACGAAGCTTCAACAAAAAATTTTCAAACACAGAAAAATTCTCTAGAGCTCAATCCTCCAAAACCTGTTGTTGAAAATAAAACCCAAAAATCTAATATATGGAAAATCCAATAATTTGGCATAAACAAAGCTAACTTAGACACATAACAGAGAACTCAACATTCAACTCTCAATCGCAATTTCAAACTCTAGGTCTATATTAAGAACCTAGTTAACTAATAATTTTCACAATTAAAGCAATTACAACTCAACTAAAATTCCTCTTTTAATTCTAATTTAATATTTAACTAATGTACAACTGAAATGCATAATTGATTTAATAAATTAAATCAATTTCATAGTCAAATCACTTAAATCTCAATATATTAAATAATCACATAATTATAACTAAGTATAAAAATATGATTAAATAATATGCATTCAACATCTTATTAGCACATTTAATTTAGGAATAATAATCAATGCATTTAAATAAACTGCATTAATTAATTATTCTAATTAGAGCATAATTACTAAAAATAGGAGTTAATTAATAATTACATAATTAATCCTAATTAAAGCAATTAAATCAATCACCCACAAAAATCAACTGAATACACAGCACCAGAAATAGACGACTTCCACCAAACACTAAGACATCATGCTCAAACACAAGACTCGTGAATCTTCATCGGTAAATGAAATTTAGAGAGGTAAATATACACTGAATCTTGCCCTTTATAAATAGGACAATATGCTAGGGATAGGATTGGAACTGAATATGAGTATTTGCAATGGGGCAATGCTCAATCCTGCCAATTCAGGGAAGACATCGCCCAATACCTACGAACCTGCATAAGAACAAAGCATGTACATACATTAATATAAAATAGGAAATGGCACGGATCAACTAGTTGTGAAGATCTTGCAAGCAGGTGACTACAACTCCATCCCTCGGCCACATCAAACACATCATACAGAAAGGTAAAACAGGCACACTCACCATATACATGCAAGCATGGGGTAAGTAAATCAATAAAAATAAATCACATTTTAATATTGAAAAATCCGCTATGGGAGGGGTGTTACATCCACCTCCCCTAGGATTAGGCTTACTCCTGGAAGCCTATAGAATGTAAGGATATACATCCTCGAAACACAAAGCATTATATTTTAAACAAAAGTTAAAAATTACATTTCAAAATAAGACAAGAAATCAAGACATGATATATAGTCATCAATCAAAAAATAGTTCTAAATCTAATCAGAAAACTTAAGATCACATTGATTAGTATCCATTATCTAAAATTTTTAATAGTTCAGATCTTTATGCATTCAAAAATCATCTAACAAATCAATTGCATCACACACAGACATTTCTATATACTTTAGAAAGGAGTTGAGAATTTTAGGCAAATCTAACTACTACAACACTCAACAAACATAATGCCTTTCATCCTCATAGTACGATTCTCTATGATGTACTCCCTTCCACATACTATCAGAGGTCCTTATCAAACATGATAGAAATAACACTTATCACCAACAGGGCCAACAATACCAAATGTTTGGAGTAGTCATCTCAAAATCGAAAAGAGAAACACCAAGCAAGAGAACCTCAAGTTCAACATTAAGTAATAAAAGATAATGTGGATGCATCCTTTCAACAATAAACCAAGTGTGAATAGTGCCAAAAAATGGATAACGAAAAGAGATTTAGGTGACTAATCCAGGTATAAGAAAATTAAAAAATTCAATGCTAGCCCATACACAACATGAACAATTCATTAATAACCAAAAATAAGTTCATCAATCACAAAACATTTCACAAAATAGGGTGACTAGGGATAGCCACACTCAAGAGAGTAACTACTTCACGACATCCTAGGGTAGAATACACTAGATATGTTAGAGAATGTACCTGAGTGATAAGGACATTAGAAACAAGTCCTAACAACAAAGGACATGATGCACAATAGTCTGAAATACAAGGACTATTTTATGTCTATGTTTAGGTTTCAAGTTTTGACTACCTGACACAAGCGGGCACACAAACTTCCAGAGATCCCATTGTAGAAACATGGGCTCTGATACCAGATGTCACGCCCCGCCCAGAGCCCCAAGAGAAATACTCCTAACATGTTACTAAATTTATGGAATACTTTTTTTTTAATAGTTTACAAAAATAATTGAAGAGTAAAGCGGAAGCAATACATCCATGGTTTAACATACACATGAAATAAACACAAGATAGATATAAAAAACTCAAGGGTCTCAAGACGATGAGTGAAATTAAATTAAAATAAGGATAACCATTTACAATGCAATATTGGAATATATAAAAGAAAGGTACATCATATACATCATGAAGATCTCAATATACAATTGGTACCATAAGGTACAAAGAATAATCAACATCCACTGCACATTTTGTAGGTTATGTAATACAATCTGATACAAGATAAAATAACTAAATAGACGATAAGAGCAATCTCCAAGAAAGAAGGAAGAACCAACTACAACAAGGATCATCTAGCATTGGTACAATGTTGACGGACTCAAATGGTAAAAAGAATCACCACCACCTGACCTTGTGAAACCTGTGGTTCCACTCCCACTGTGCTGAGGAGATAACAACAGAACCCACTTAGATAGCAATACACAAACCAAACACAAAACAAATAAGCATGGGATCCTAAAAAGCTCTATATCTCAAAGGTACATCTTGATAACACAAACAGGTATACTCTAGTCCCAGAGTCAAACAAAACACATGTAGGAATCTCAGATATATAATTGAAAAGTGTCATCATATATGCCAATGCTAGGAGCAACCAGTGATTCCTTAGAATTAGGCCTCACTAGTGACCCTATGTGGCTTAGTAACCTCCCATATAGACAAGGCACCAAAAGCAATACCCAACCCTCAGGTGGCAAGCAACCTCACAACCTAACCTATACTAGCACTAAGGCATGTGAGTAGAAGACTGACATCTTATTACTCTTTTTAACCCCTTAATGTATCTTTAGTTATCACTTATTAACCAACTTGCGATAGGATTTCCCTGCAGCCACTTTGGGCCCCGACATCTCATCCAAGCCACTTTCCATTCATACTCTTAGAAAATCTACCTAGGCTCAATATCAAAATTGATATGATAATATGGTTATAAATGGGTTCCTTCCTCAAACAGGAACCCCCCGGCTCTCCGATAGGCCAAAAAATCCAAAATATACCCTCAGATATCAACAAGATTAAAACAAGGAGATCATATAACTAGCTGGTTAAAGGACCATGACTCAATTAATCCAACATGAACTAATAGGCTAGGTAGATGAGATCGCAACTCCAAAATCTAACCACAAAATGAACATGTAAAATAGAACTCAATTAAACAGGTTGGGATAAATGATCGTTCAAATAAAAATACAACTAGCCAAGCATGCAAAACAATTATATGCACGAAGAATAAAACCCTCAAGCCTCTGGTAATTTACTAAAAGAAATCTAATTTCCACAAAACCCATAATCAAATAAATCGAGTATCTGAACTAAAATCTCATATAAATAATTCAATAACATACATAAACATTCATACATACAAGGATATCATATTCACATACTTAATTCACACAAAGAAATCCAATCACCATAACCTGAACATGAACATCTAAATTTTATTTCCAAAGTTTTAAAAAAAAAACTTAATATCTAATTAGTAAAATAATTAACAATAATATTAATTTATATTTATTAATAACATTAATATTAAATAAGTTTCTATTTAATATTAATAAGTTATTAAATAAATAATAAATAATAATCATTAACTAAAACTATTAATTAAAATATTAAATTAAAAACTTAATTTAATTATGATGTTATTAATATAATTTAAAATTAAATAAAAAAACTTTATTTTAAAACGTAATCACCAAAAAGGAAAACCTTTTTTTTTTTTAAAGTTAAATAAAATATATTGGGGGGCGGGGGGGTCCCCTGTGGGTGCCGCTCCAATAGCCACAGCGTCTCCCCTTTTACAAAGGGGCCGACAGTTTTGCCATGATGACAGTGTACCGCCGGTTGCCTACATATGCAAGGCCGACGATACCCAATCGCCTTGGCAGGTCCGTCAGCCATTAATTGGCACGGGGGGTTGAGGGCTCGACCACCCTCCCTCATTCAATATTATTTTTATTTTATTATTATTATTATATTTTTTTATTTATTTTAATTTAATTTAATTTATTTTATTTTAATTTATTTTATAATTTACACCAGAATCCGTACGGCAAAACAGGTATATTTATTTATTTATATTATTTTTTTTTAGTTTTTTTAATTTTTATTTTTTTAAATTTGAAAGGAAATACATCAGCCTTATGTATAAATTTTTCATTCGAATATTACAATATAATTTTTAATGCAATAAAAATATGTATAATTTTTTTTTGAAACCAAATTTGCACAAAGGCCAAATTGGAGAAACAATAATTTCAATAAATTTTATCTCTTCAAACAATTTATCCAATGAAGCACCCATAAATGAATTTTTTATTCAACCATTCAAAAAGCTAAACCAAACGAATATAAATCTTGGCACAAGCATGAAGAATACAATCTTTTCAAAATGAACTAATAATGAAATAAATTGCAAACACTACCTCAGATCCAAAGTCAAGAAATACAAGGAGAGAGAGAAGATAGAAGAAATAGAAGGGATTCAAAATACGAAGCTTCAACCAAAATTCCTCAAACACACAAAAATTCTCTAGAGCTCAATCCTCCAAAACCTGTTGTTGAAAATAAAACCCAAAAATCTAATATATGGAAAATCCAATAATTTGGCATAAACAAAGCTAACTCAGACACAGAACAAAGAACTCAACATTCAACTCTCAATCACAAGTTCGAACTCCAGGTCTATATTAAGAACTCAGTTAACTGATAATTTGCACAATTAAAGAAATTACAACTCAACTAAAATTCCTCTTTTAATTCTAATTTAATATTTAACTAATGTGCAACTTAAATGCATAATTGATTTAATAAATTAAATCAATTTCATAGTCAAATCATTTAAATCTCAATATATTAAATAATCACATAATTATAACTAAGTATAAAAATATGATTAAATAATATGCATTCAATATTTTATTAGCACATTTAATTTATGAATAATAATCAATGCATTTAAATAAACTACATTAATTAATTATTCTAATTAGAGCATAATTACTAAAAATAAGACTTAATTAATAATCACATAATTAATCCTAATTACAGCAATTAAATCAATAACCCAGAAAAATCAACTGAATACATAGGACCATAAATAGATGACTTCCACCAAACACTAAGACATCATGCTCAGACATAAGACTCGTGAATCTTCGTCAGTAAACAAAATTTAGAGAGGTAAATATAAATTGAATCTTGCCCTTTATAAATAGGACAATAGGCTAGGGATAGGATTGGAACTAAATATTATCTCCCCTCTCTTACCATTTGAGTATGTGCGATAAGCCAATGCTCAATCCTACCAATTCAGGGGAGACATCGCCAAGTACCTGTGAACTTGCATAAGAACAAAGCATGTACATACATAAAAAAAGAAGAAGCAATGGCAGGGATCAACTGGTCATGTAGATCCCGTAAGCAGGTGACTACGACTCCGTCCCTCGACCACATCAAACATGTTATATAAAAAGGTAAAACAAGCACGCTCACCATACACATGCAAGTATGGGGTAAGTAAATCAATAAAAATAAATCACATTTTAATATTGAAAAATCCACTATGGGAGGGGTGTTACAACCCCCATGACAACCACTCCCTCTTATGTATCCTAACCTATCCTACACTCACGCAAGAAAGATACGGACAAATAAATTGAAATAAATCGAAGTCTTTTAAACAATTGTAAAGAAAAGATATATAATGATTAAACAAGAAAGTAAACTAATCATTTATCAATTGATAATTAACACATTTAATGTAACAATTATAACGTCAGATTAAGGAAAAGAACATATCCATAATTATAAGATGCATTGATACAAATAATCACTCATAAAGAACAAATACATTTCTGAACGTAACTAAATCATACATCCTTATCTAAATCACACAATCATAAAAAGTGATTTATGAATCATTTAAAAAAAAGATCACAAATTAACTTAATCAAAGTTGTGATATTGCTATCAGGATTTAACTGTGTAGTTTTTGAGTCAAACTCATTAAATCATAATTCATGAGTAGTGGTTCAACACGAACCCATCTCTCATGAGAATGAATGGAACACTTAACACTCATTGGATCTAGGTGATACTCATAGAGGTGAAGCACCAGGACTTCCCGGGAGATCACCCATCCCAGTACTACTCCAGCTCGAGCGCACTTAACTACAGAGTTTCCTCCATGGTTAAACCCACTCTACTTGCATCCTCATTTGCAAAACCTTCACCAAGTGTTGTGCCTTATGAACCATTCATTAGAAAGCCCCTTAAGCCTCATCAATTGATAAGTAGGAGATATTTTTCCATAGCAAGTCAAATTGTGATATTGCTATCAGGATTTAACTGTGTAGTTTTTGAGTCAAACTCATTGAATCATAATTCAGGAGTAGTGGTTCAACACGAACCCATCTCTCATGAGAATGAATGCAACACTTAACACTCATTGGATCTAGGTGATGCTCACAGAGGTGAAGCATCGGGACTTCCCGGGAGGTCACCCATCCTGAGAAGTCCCGGTGCTTCACCTCTATGAGCATCATCTAGATCTAATGAGTGTACCTCCCAAGAAGTACCGGTGCTTCACCTCTGTGAGCATCACCTAGATCCAATGAGTGTTAAGTGTTCCATTCATTCTCAAGAGAGATGGGTTCGTGTTGAACCACTACTCATGAATTATGAGTCAATGAGTTTGACTCAAAAACTACACAGTTAAATCCTGATAGCAATATCAAAATTTGACTTGTTGTGGAAAAATATCTCCTACTTATCAATTAATCAAAGTTCTTATAGTGCATCAGTAACTTGTTTATTCAATAAATCACATAACAAAATACCTAGTTTCTCCTTTCAATTACAGAATTATAAACACTAAGTTTAGGTCTTTAATCCTAGAATATAATCTCAGTTTTTCCTCTAACCTTGACAATAATATCTATCTATTAAATCACTCCTGAACACAATGAAGAAAAACATCATACTTTATAATTTCCATTACTATCCAAACAAACTATTTTATTATCTTTCAACATTATTGTCACAACTAATCTTCAAACAATATATCATCACCTATGTGTAACATGAAGTACATAGCTAGTTACCACCATAATGGATCACCATCTGCCTGTTCTAACTAAAACAGAGCATAGAATAACAAAGATAAAATGATAGAAGGAAAACATAAATCCAACTACAGTCTACACTACATCATCAATGTATCTTACATTTCAACAGTCCATTCTTGGTGACAACAACCTAAACATACTAGAAACAATTTTAAAAACCTTTTCCTCTTCCTTTACCCATTTATCCACGTGTTCAATAACAAACCTGACCATAACATATATTCTACTTACTAACATACTTCCCTAATGAATTCCATATTATAGACCCATGCCATGAAATTACTCTACATGTTCTAATTCAAACTTAATGAGAAAAACAATAGTCTATCAATCAAGAAAAACCTCATGACCCCATGTTCATTTAGTGCATAATTCAAGATATAAACACATCCTCATAACATCCATAGATAATGAAATATTATAACTGGTTTACTAAATCACATTCCTACTAACATCATACTAATATTATTTCCCAATTTCATAATTATGATTTCCCAACACATAAGAAACTAGTACAACATTTAGTCAAACAGATAGCATGCAGCCCCAAAATCACTGTTGATGACCAAACTACAAACCACAATGCCATAAGATAACAACACACTACCAACTACCTTAACAGACCTGTGAAAACTAAGTGTCCAATGCCCAACAACACCATACCCATGTTTCCAAATATAATGACAGTGACAAGCATAGTCATGCACATGACCATGGACCATTATGGACAATGAATTAACTCTCATAAGTCTCCAAATAAGTTATAATCATCTACAAGTATCATAATCCAACTACTCCTTTAAACCAAGTGCCCATAACCGAAACAAACAAGTTGAAGAATTAAGGAAAATAGTTAGCCGACATCCCCAAATATCATACTTGGTGTCCAAGTATCTTACAGATAAAACCAGCAGCAATCATACACTAAGCCCAACTACCATGAATCCACATGATTCCATAAATACCATAATCTGACAATGATTAAACTGGTATGTCACCAATATAGCAATGACTACCCACAATATGTACTCCAACAATGATCTGAGTGATGCATTACATGCACACACCCAAGGTGAATATAGTAAACATAGGTAGAGAATGTCGTATGTAGGAATCCAAAAATAACCACAAAGAAGGTGTCTAGGAACCACAACCCCTAAGACAAGTGACCATAGAATGACATAGAAATTCCCAAGTAATAAACATTTTCCTTATAAAATGAAAAGAAACATTACTAAAAAACTGACAACAAATCAAAGCATATAACCTACTGATCATGTAAGGAGATATAGTAACCATACATACCATAGGATCAAAACAAGAAAATAAAATACAACCAATACTTCACATAGTTTCCAACACTCAGAACAATCCATTTTAAACATAAAAGCAGTATTAAAATAAAGAACAACATAGAGGAGAATAGGGATAGAGAATGCCCCCTACCTCTCACAACTTGGAGAGTGTAGAAGTCCAAAGAAGCTTCCCATAAAGAGCCCACAGTGCCAACCAAACCCAAAGATCAATCGGTAACCCAAGGAGAGAGTTCTACAATGAAGAGTCACAGTGCAAACACCAATGAAAATAACCAAAAGCAATAATCCAAATCCCCAAAGAGCTCCTTTGCCAATGCTCAATGTAAAACCCCAAGCTTAGAGACAAAAGCCCATTATAGAGCCTCTGCGAAACCATTTCCATTACATCATTAGGTTAAAGTCCTGTAGAATAGGCATAACTGAGAGTTTGAATAGATCCTTTGCAGAGACCAAATCCCTTGTCCATTACTGTTTCTGACTTATGAGAAGCCATCTCTTGAAAACCAAATCAACAAAAAGATTCCCCCGAGAAAGGATAGGATAAAAAACTAGAAATAATGCATGTTGTTCAAAGAACAATAACTTCCCCTTTAATTCCCATAAATTCCTACTGCCCGAGCAGTACAGTGCTTTTACTTAAGCACTTAACATACAAGACACAATGAACTCGCAGCCATCTAGTTACCTCTACCTTAGGTAAAGTAGTTAACCACTAACTCAACTTCCAAATCACTACCATGGTAAAATAATCATGTAAATATATATTTGTAAATATGTACTACTGATTACCTTTATGTGTTCAGGTAAACATGGTTAATGTAATGTAGTATCAACATTGAATGGATAATGTTTAACTTAGGATGTATTCATTATATTTCTCTATGCTATCTTGACTTCATGTCTTATGGAGTCAACTCATATTGTTATTGTGTATATGAATGTATAAACTACGTACTTGATTAAATAGTCATGTTGTTGCATTGATAGTATCTGATTATTTGATTGATGTTCAACATTCATGTTGGTATGTAATGTAATGTATCACTAATGAGTTAATATTATGTGTACTTGTAATTGTAATGTTAGTTTTATTAATGTTGCATTTACTATAGTTTATTGAGCCATCCTCTTGGGTTCCCTGGCGGGGCATTACACTTAGTTTACAATTTTCTAATCTCATGCCTTTGAGATTCATCCATTTTCTCTTAATGGAAGACTTCTAATGAGTCGAGGCCATTCCCGTACTTATCGAATGAAATAAATAATAATCTAAAGGATTTTGTTTTTATATAGATGAAATGTATATTTGGGATGTGAGAGAAGATGTACTTGGCTATTTTATATATTTATTTTTTGACGACTAGATCCATGTGAGCTAAGAGTTGTACCAAATAGTGATGGAAATAATTTAATTCTATACATTATTTTAACACAATTCCAATTTGAAAGTCTAATTTATAATAATTCCTCACTTCTTAAATTTTAAGTTGGTTTCCTTCTCTGTTTTCAAATTCTTCATCATTTTCTAATGGACTTTGAAATAATAAATGATTTCATAGAATACATTAATTAATTAATTAATAAAATATTCCTCATTTATTAGATTTTTCTTTCCAATGTACGGGTAAATAATTTAAATACCTAAAAGTAAATAACAAATTCACCAACATTTGTTCGTAAATAATCAGTTATCTTATTTTCGTGATATTGTTATCGAGATTCAACTATGTAGTTTTTAGTAAAGGTCATTGACTCATGTTTCATGAATTTGATTCCATAAGTTTGACTCAAAAACTACACAGTTCAATCTTGATAGCAATACTAAGATTTTACTTTTAGTGAAAAATATCTCATACTTATCAGATTATTTAAGTTATATAATTAAAATGTGTCTATTTTTTAAAAATATATTTATTTCTTATAAAAAAGGATTATCTAAATAAATTCATTCACATGAAAAATTTAGACATTAAAATATATATTTAATTAAATTTATTAATTAATTAAAATTTAATAAAATTAATAAATATAATCAAGTGTGTATTTAAATATCTAATCAAGTATAAAGAATTTATTTAAAATAATAATTAATGACAAATTAATCTAGTTAATTATGTAAATAAAACATTGATTTAGTTATAAGAGGCGACAACGTCAGTATCTCATATGCAACAAAACATGTAAATTTATTCTCTTCGTGTCACCTACGAGTCAGAGACTATGTGTTCGCTTGGCCCTTAAATTCTACATGAAATATAAATGAAAATCCGATATCCACCCAACTTTTTTGACAATTAGATCGATGTGAGCTAAGAGTGTTGCACCAAATAATGATGGAAATAATTTAATTTTATACATTATTTTAACACAATTCCAATTTGAAAGTTTAATTTCTAATAATTACTTACTTCTTAAATTTTAAGTTGGTTTCCTTCTTCGTTTTCAAATTATTCATCCTTTTCTAAATGGACTTTGAAATAATAAATAATTTCATAGAATAATATAAATTAATTAATGAACCAAATATTCCATATTTATTAGATACTTATTTTTTATTTTTTTCCAATGTACCCAAATAATTTAATTACCTAAAAGTAAATAATAAATTCATCAAAATTTGTTTGGAAAGAATCATTTATTTATTTTTTATTAAAAATTATTAAAATGAAATTAAAATATTATAAATTGATCTAAATAGAATAATATATAGTAGTATTAAAATAATTCTAATTTTTAGTATTTTAATCAAATTATTTTTGTGATATTGTTATCCAGATTCAACTATGTAGTTTTTGAGTCAAAGTTCATCGACCCATGTTTCATGAATTTGATTCCATAAGTTTGACTCGAAAACTACACAATTCAATCTTGATAGCAATATCAGAATTTGACTTGTACTGAAAAATATCTCATACTTACGTAACAGATTATTTAAATTATATAATTAAAATGTATCTATTTAGAAATATATTTATTTCTTATAAAAAAAGATTATCTAAATAAATTTATTCACATGAAAATTTAGACATTAAAATATATATTTAATCATATTTATTAATTAGTTAAAATTTAATAAAATTAATAAATGTAATCAAATATGCACTTAGATATCTAATCAAATATTTGAAAATTATTTAAAATAATAGTTAATTATAATTTAATCTATTTAATTATGCTAATAAACAATTTATTTGGTTACAAGAGTCGACAATGTCACTTTCTCATATGCAACAAAACATGAAGTTTATTCTCTTCGTGTCACCTACGCTTCGCCCACCATGTGTTCGCTTGGCCCTTAAATTCTACATGAAATTAAATGAAAATCCGATATTCACTTAACTTTTTTTCAGTGAAATGAATACAATTTTATTTTAATTGGGGCGTATGTAGTATCACCAACTCCTTGCTTCCGGACGGTTGTCGAGGACTTCAATATCATTGATTTTTTTGAACTTGACGATATGGTTTCACCAACTCCTTGCTTCCCCAGTAATTTCCAGTAACGCTATCTAAATTCAAATCGTATTTCATTCGAACATGTTATAATTCTGTGTTCTCTTTCTTGGACAGAACTGGTGCTTTGAAAAATGATGACAATGGATTGCTTTTCATCCTCTCTTCCTTTATTTTCGCTACTTCTGCCACTCTTTCTTATATCCTGCTCAGTGTTTGCAGAGAGCCTTAGTATTATTCCCACAGCTGCGTATGGAGGCAGAACTTGGAGGAACAATATCCACTCTCTAGATTTCCTGACACACTCTGTTTCCAACGATGCACTCGTCAGACCGATCCTTCTGAGCAGCAATGTTTCATATAATAATATGACTCTGCAGTTTGGATGTGGATTCTTCTGCTATGGCATCCTTTGTGAAACAGGCTACCTATTTGCAACTTTCTTTGTTGTCTACGCCAGTGATGGTAGGCTGTTTGATATGCAAATGGTGTGGAGTTCAAACAGAGACCAGATGGTGCAAGAAAACGCAGCCCTAACACTTCCTTCCACGGGAGAACTTGTGTTAACGAACTCAGATGGCACTCTTGTCTGGTCTACAAATACTTCTACCCAAGGTTTTCAAACGATGGCGATGCAAGATTCTGGGAATCTTGTTCTCTTGAATACTTCTGGTACAATCATCTGGCAGTCTTTTGATTATCTAACTGATACCCATCTGCGAGGGCAGAAGTTTAAGGTGGGACAGAAGCTTACTGCAAACATTTCTCCAAAAAATACAAGCCAAGGTCGTTTCTATGGTACCTTCCTTCGCGATGGCCTTGCTATGTTTACAGCCTCTGCACCAGTTAAAATGTATTACAGATTTCCTGGGGAACCTGTAGGTGTGGAGTTCTCTTGTGTCCAGTTCGACGATCAGTACGACCATTATTATTCTCGAGGACAGCGATCGCCGTTATTTAATATATCATCACCCAAAGGCACCCTTTACCATAAACTTGGTTCAGATGGGATTGTAAATTACTGCTCGGTCCAAGAAACAAAAGGAAGATCTTGCACTCAGCGGGCGCCATGGATCATGGATTCAGCGTCTGTGTGTGATTCTCCAGGAGCATGCGGAGACTATGGTGTCTGCACAAACGGTGAATGCAGGTGTCCAGGAGATGGCGTTACGTTTAAACCGACTGATGTCACAGAACCCAATTCTAGATGTGCTCCGCGCCTTCCTCTGGCGTGTTCAGAGACTAGTAGGTGTCAAGGTTATCAATTTTTGGAAGTGGAGCATGTTTTCTATTTTACATATGTTTATGATAATTCTTCCACCCCAGGTTTGCTGTCAAGTGAGGAATGTAAAACACTTTGCCTCAAAAACTGCTCTTGCAAAGCTGCCTTTTTCAGGTACGAGACCAATTTTTCTAGTGGTAATTGCTATCTAGAGTCGAATGTCTATTCTACGACAACTATGAGTCCACTGCAAGAGTTTTACAATTCTACCGCTTATATTAAAATCCAGTCAAGGCCCAAGGGCTTTAAGTCCTCAGTTGTCGTCATCAGTTGTGCTTCTGTGGGCGGAGCAATAGCTCTGTTAATCTTATTGTGGGCATGGATAAACAAGTCTCAAAACTGCAGACAGCGGAAAGTAAAGGATGAAGATGATGATGAGGACGATCACGTAGATTGGCCAGAAGGCCTACCTCTGCGTTACACATTCCAAGAATTAAAGAATGCTACAAATAACTTTAGGATGAAGCTGGGAAACGGAGGATTTGGTTCAGTTTACGAAGGTGTTTTGGCTGATGGCTCAAAGATAGCATTGAAGCGCCTTGATGGAGCAGGACAAGGGAAAAGGGAATTCCGTGCAGAAATCGAAACTTTAGGTAAACTTGATCACCTTAATTTAGTAAGACTGAAGGGATTCTGTGCCGAAAAAGCCCATCGAATGCTTGTGTACGAGTATCTACCAAATGGGTCTCTGGATAAGTGGATATTTTCCAGCAATATGCATCAACATTTGCTTGACTGGAAGACTAGATATAAAATAGTTCGGAGTATTGCAAGAGGATTAGCATATTTACATGAAGATTGTCGAGAGAAGATAATACATTTCGACATCAAGCCTCAGAGCATTCTCCCCGATAAAAATTTCAATGCCAAAGTGTCAGATTTTGGCTTGGCAAAGCTGGTTAACAGAGAGCAAAGTGAAGTGATAACCCTGCTGAGAGGGACGCCAGGGTATATGGCACCTGAGTTGTTGTCAATGCATTTCACTGAGAAAGCAGATATATTTAGTTTTGGCGTCATGGTGATAGAAATTGTTAGCGGAAAACGAAGCAGGGAACTATCAGACGGCGGCTTATCTTCACTGTTACAAGTTAAGGCAGAAGAGGGGAAGTTAATTGATTTGGTATATCCGGGACTTGAAAATGAGAAAACACTTGGCGTAAAAGATGAGGCAGTTAAACTGTTAAAAGTGGGAATGTGGTGTGTACAGGATAATTTTATGAGGCGACCAGCGATGTCCATTGTGGTGAAGATGTTGGAGGGTTACCAGGATCAACATTTAATAGACATGTTTAATGATGTTCCATGCGCGTTACCAGAGTCAACAGTTGCTTGTTCTCAGCGCTCTATCTTGTCTTATCTGGACCTAGATAATTTGTTTATTTTCTTAGTTTCCTCGACAGTTTTTTCTTAGCCACAATCTACCATGTATATTTTTCTTCCAATATGTTTAAATGTTCCAATAGGTATTCACAGCAAATGTGTAATCAGCCGATTACTACCATTAGATAAAAAAAGGCTTATTTATGAAAATTATATTGTTATTGTCTGCATGTAATCAGATAATGTTAAATAGGAGTTCAAAGAAAACACTATTGATCTCAATCTAAGTAAAGCAAAAAAATTATATGCAGGACAGGTATGTATACAGTTGGGAAAATGTAGAGCAACGGAAGCCTTTTTCTTGCGATTTTTATTTTTCCTCGTTGTTTTTTAAAATATGTTTGATTTGTAGGCAACTTGTTGCTTCCCTTAATATGACTGATTTGTATGCAATGTGCAATATAGATTATACAGAATTTCATCGCAATCAATCACACAACAGGTACATTTCTTGTTGCTAGTACTACAAAACTGAGTATTAGAATTGTTTATATCTTAAAAATATTTTATTTCCCCGGGATTTGCGTGGACTTTCTAATTGTGCTACTTTTCAAGATTTTCTTCCATTTGTTTTCTGCAATACAATTTACGTGGTGTTCTTATTTGTTAAACCTCTGCATTTAGAATTGCATCATTGATTCCAATTTAGAAGATTTATGAATTTTCAACCATCTAAAATTATTTTAATTTTTGTCATATAAGAAGAGTAATGTGATTAATATAATATATCAAATATCCATCACCATATAATGAAATTATTCGTAAGAGATTTAGGGTGATGACTCTTTCAAATGTTGTAAACACGCTAAAAAAAAAATCAATAATTTGTTAAATAGTACAATTCAAGTTGAATATTAATTCATTTTCAAAAATCATAATTTTGGTGTGACATTTTTTAAACGTAAAAATAAGTTTGAAGCAAGAGATTCAATTGGTCAATACTCTTTATATCAAAAATTGGACATTTACTAGTTATTCCTATTGATCCCCATTATATTATTATAGAGAATAATATAATGCATTCAATAAACATTTTAGTCAACAATGTAAATATAGATGAATCTATGATAGGAGAAAGCTATACCAAGATATTTTTAAAATGAAGAATTAATATTGTAATTAATATCCTTTACTAGTATTTCTTATATAACTTTATATGATTTTCTAGTATCGTGTATATATTCATTAAAAAAAAAAAATCTTTCAAAAATCAAAGATTCACTATGAAAATTAATTTACTTATCTTTGATTCACTAGAATCTAAAAAAATTTGAAGAAAATTTTTAAAGTTATTAATAAAGTCTACTATGTCATTGAATACACAATTTAATACATATCAACAAAGAATTCATTTATTATTTACCTACCATGATAGTTAGATTTAGATCTAGAATAAAATAGAAAATTTCATAAGCAATACCCTCTCGTGGAAAAGGAAACATCTCAAAATCCTTGTAATTTAACTAATGGTATAATGTTATAATATATTGTGTAGTTATAAATAATATATAAAATATCCTATATTTCTTAATCCATCCCACTTGTAATTAAAATGTATGTAATTGTTGGACATGTGTGGGTAAGTGTTAATAGTAGATAATTATATTAGTTTTAATTATTTTTCACATTATTATTTAGGGGAATGACAAATATCTTACTTTGTGATACTTGTATATAATGAGAATAAATTTTAGCTGAATCAATCATATTTACTCATGAAAATTAAAACAAAACCAACCAAGAAATACTTCTCATATTTTACCTTATGATGCTTTTATTCAACTAATGATCTATTTTAATATTTAATTTTTAAGGTGTACTTTAGCATATGTTACTTGTTATTACTTGTTTCTTTATTAAATTATTGTGATTCGACCATTATGATTATAATCATCTATTTAATCATCTCTTTCAACATAACATCCATATGGTAGCACTAAATAGAATTCTACAAAATTTCTATACAAGTAAGGTTTTTGGTAAAAATATAAAGCATTCAAAGAGTTGTTTGCATCTATTAAAACAACACATTACCAAAAGTATCCCATTAAAAATTAGCTAGAATATTAAGTTGTAGATGGATTTGAATATAAGAAAAAATAAAATCCAAATGATATTAATCTAGAATCTCTCATATTTCTCCATTTAGCCTACTCATGTCATATTCATACTTATTGATAATAGTTGTATGCGTAAAATGTGAGCACACTTCTATGAATCATTACATGCAAGAAAACTCAAGAAAGAACCAACCCACAAATCGATCCATAGCTCTCTAATCATGGAGATCAATGGTTTAATATGAAAGCCCTCAGAATTTTCCTATTTGTTCTATGCCCATTGCAAGCACACCATGAAATGAGAGATTCAAGCTATGAAATGCAAATGCAAGCTAATCTATATGATAACAATGCAATTAATCTATGAAAGGAAATCTATATCTATGAAATAATGCAAGATCTATTCTATGAAATGAAATATGAAGCTAATCTAAATGACCTCAATGGATTGCCATGGGGCATGAGAGAAGAAGACAAGAAGAGAGAAGTTGCACATCCAAGCTCAAATGCTCAAGATCTCCTCCAAAATGCTCCATAACAATTTCTCTAGCTCTAAATGATCTTCAAAATATGCTCCAATAATGCTCCAAAAAATGCTATAATGTATGCAAGTCTATTCTCAAAGTATGCAAGGGTTACAAAATGAGAAGGAGTGGGCTCCTTAAATAGGAAAGTGTGGAGGTGGGAGGAAAATGATCAATGGTGGAGATTAAATCTTGGTTGATCCATGTGAGACAAGTTTCCACCAATGAGAAAAAAGGAGAGAAAAAGGTCTACAAGTTAGGACGACCATTTTAGGTTGCATACATTTTCCCCTCTTTGACTAATGTGTGATCCTCTATGAACACATGTAGTCAAAGAATGAAAGTTGTGAGATCGATATGGGATCACAAAACAACCCAGACATCAATACTAGAATTAGGTAATTGACATTAGGACAAAGATAAACAAATCTATAAAAAGAGACAAAGTCAACACTAGAATTAGGTAATTGACATGTCAAAGATAAACATCTCAATAAGGTTCTCAAAGCAAGGATTGATAAAGTTGAATCAAGCATTAAAGCTTCAAGGGTACTACCCCCTCGTGATTGAAATCGAAATGAGGTCAAGGAGAAGAGCAAAGATTGATAAATTTTGATCAAATCAAACTAAAGATAAGGTTCTTGATGAAGGATAAAAGATATAAAGATCACAGAACCAAGGTAGATCATCAAGTATGAAAGATTATGCCCCAAGTTTATTAGAAGAAAGAAATGAGGTGAAAGAAAATGGAAGACTAGAAGTTTGAAAGATATAGAAAGAAAAAAGAGAGAAAGAGATGCCCCAAATCAATCAACTGTTTAAGATAGGAAATTTTGATTGAGATCACGAAAGAGGATAAGGAAATGAAAAGCAAATCATGATCACAGTTGATGATAAATCCACAAGAAAGATGAAGGAAAACCCTCTCAGACTCATAATGCAACCTAAAACTACAAATTAACTTGAAGTCTAACAATGCAAGCTACATGAAAATGGAAAGGTGTACTTGCAATCAGACAACTAAGGTAGGATTTATTTGTTCATCATTCATAAAGAATGTTAAGAAACTTATTTGCAAATCATCATTGGGCCATTATTATCAGACATCAAAAATCACACAATCATCACTAATCACGAAAGTGATTTGAAGATTGAATGCAATTTATATTGGATCTTCTCACAATTGTCACTAATCACTGAAGCAATCTAAAGATATGAATGAGAATTATATTGGATCGAAATGTGGAAAGATTCTAACATGAGCACCAAAGACATATAGGTCAAGATGACTACAATGTTAGCTTACCCAATTTAATTTGATTTTATCCAAAATGTTTCTAGGGAACAACAAGAAACACTCCAGAATTCTGAGACCACACTCACAAGCAGCAAACAAATAAAAACATGCCCCATGCCCCAAGAGACAAGGAACACTCAACGAAAATAAATAATAGCCAACACACCAAGAAAGCTCATGACATAGCTCAAGCATTAAGTGTTGTGTTTAAAAGTTTAAGTGTGTAAACTGATACTGAGTTCCGAGGATAAGGATCGAATGCTCGCAAGGAGGCAAGATCACATGACAGAACTAGACAAGACAATCCAAAAGGATGATCCAATAAGTGCTGAGAAACACTCGATGTCAGGGGTTGTGTTGAAAAACACAATTTGGGGTGGTTTTGAAAAACACCAATTGCGAGGTGTCCTAAAGACTAACACATACAAGAGACCAAAGCTAGCACAACTATGCCCCCTAGACAAAGACGAAGACCAATTCAAAACCAAATTGACAAGGTAAAGGCATGATGGAAATGGCTAAGTGTCTAAGACATGTGCTAAGAAACAGGGGTGCAAAGGTCTCTAGTAGCACTCGTTTCAAGGTTTTCACCACATGGATTTATTTTATTTTATTTTTTTTGGAATTTTTATAATTTTTTTTTTAGAATATATAATTTTTTTGGAGATACATCAAAGTGCCTATTGCTAGGTTTTCACTAAGATGATCATTTTTTCAGGACATTTTCTGATTTTTAGAATTTTTTTAGTATCATATATCAATTTTTTTGATTTTTTGCAGGATCAATAAGTATATACAAAGGATGCCCCCAGACAGAATGGGCATCAAGGATAGAACTTCTTCAAGTGCAAAACATTGATGGGATCGGGGAGCTGCTCTCACTCTGCTATAGATAGTAAGCACCTAACCCAAAAGCAGCTATAATAATCTCCAACCGGTTTGCCCCCAGACAAAATGGGCATCAAAATCTCAAGCAAGATCACATTGTGTATTCCCAATGTTTAGCAAGGTGTGAGGTGATGCGAATGGATTAGAAAGCTAGTGGAAGAGATGGAAGATAGGAGAATGAAGGAGAATGAATGAGAAGAAATCCTCAAAGGCAAACTCCTCAAGAATACCCAAGCTAGGGAAAAGGAGACATAGTGTAAAGCACATTTGGATAAGCAAATAAAGGCCATCATAGGATAAGTCACAAAAGCATAATGTAAGAGTGAGAAAGGATGCAGTCCAAAGGAATAGACATGCCAAGAGGTCTCATAGCATCGTGTTTCAATTTTTGTTTTCAGATCAAGACCAAAGGGAAAGGGATAGTGGTAGGCAAAAATGAATGAAGGCTAGACATAAAAGGAATGAAAGAAATATCATCGTAAGATAGCTCACAAGATAGCCCAAATGTTCGTGTATCGATCAACATTGTCAAGATCAAAGAGAGAAAATAAAATGGATGAAAGATGTAGAAGAACTATGCATGATGCTTGATTGCTAGGTTTTCATCATGGTACTTATCCAAGGTGCCACAAGGGAGTGCTTTTCACCATAGGATGAAATTATTTCTCTTATACTTTTTCTACCAAGGTGCTTGTTTCGAGGTTCTCACCAAGGCACTTTTCTTTTTCTTTTTCTCTTTTATTTTATTATTTTTATTTTTTTGAATTTTTTAGAAGAAGGCAAGATTTTAGCTAATGCTCCTTGAAAAGATAAACCATGATATGCCAAGGGTTCAAAATGATATGCTCAAAGATTTTGAAGGGGAAAGGAAGACGTAAGAGGAAAATGGAGGATAAGGTTTTATGCAAAGTGAGTGAGGTTAGAAGTTAGGAGGAAAAGACAAATGAGGAAAAGGGATAGAAGGTAGAAGGATAGTGAATTAAAGGATTGTGAAAGAGTAGATGGAAAGGAAGGCAGGATCAACGTCGATATAGACCTCGAAGGGTAGCAAGAAGATGGAGGAAATGTGAATGAAGGAATATGGTGAATAGATAGCAGAGATTGAGGTTTAGGTGCATGGAATGAAAGAATGTTTTTGGAAGGGGATGAAGTGGAAGCCTTTGGAAGCTTTAATGTCAACTTCACTTGTTGCTCAACATGAGACTCTTTCAAGAGAGATTTTGGAATCCATATAGCCTTAGGCTTTTTATTTCCTTTTGATGTTTTAGAGAGAATATCTTCAACGATGGTTTTTGGAACGCATACTTGTCTTACTATTTTCTTCTTAGATATCTCTTTCGACTTTATGCCCCCATGTTGATTAGAGGAGACATGGTGATCTTATTTATTAGATGGATTCTGGTATTGCTTCTTTTTCTTATATTGAGCATTCAAGTTTCTTCCAAAAGACTTGGGACTTGTGGAGGAAGAAGAAGAATATGACTGGTTTAGATGAGGGGATGAATGAAAAGAATTCAAGGGTATGAATCGATGTTGATCTTGAGGAAATATAGGAGATGGAGGGACATAAGGACCCAATATGGATGGAAAATGTGAAGCCCTTAGTATTGGTGGAGGAGATCCAAGGATGGACGTGGAAGAGGCAAAAGGATAATCAATAAGCTCATAGTCATGTATATGATAACCAAGGACATTAGCATCTTTAGAGGGAGTATTAGACTTTTCAATAAAATTGTGAACGTCTTGAATAGGAGCACTTTATTTAATAAGATCATTCAAAACTTGCAAATATTTAGGAAGAGTAGAAAGTGAAAGCGAACATGGAGTAGTAGAACAAGAAGATGGAAGACTTTGATCTTGACAATAGCATAATCGTGTAATTTTCTTCTTGATTTTCAATAGGCTTAATATTGGAGGTAACAACACCATTTTCAATAACCTTAATAGAAGTATCATCTTTGGAGGGTGTAAGTGAGGTAAGGTTATTTTGATCGTCAATAAGCTCAATGTTGTAAGTAGTAACTTGATCTTTCTTAGGAGAAGACTTAAGACATGTTGGGATAAATGAGGAAGGATGTAAGGGATCAAAAGAACTATGAAATGAATAAGGGACATCATCAGCATAAAAAGGGACATCTTGATATTTCTTTATGTTCTTTTCTTTATCATTTTTAGAGTCCTCTTGAGATGGAGCCACTTCTAAGGACAAGGAAGCATATTGAGATTGTATGGGAGATTTGGGAAATGATGAGAAAGGATTAGCTAATAAAATGGAGTAAAATGGATCTGAGAATGAGGAAGGATTAACTGAAGTAGGCCTTATAGCATATGAAAGTTTAGGCTCTTTAGGTTTAGCATTATTGGAAGTATTCACAACCAAGGGAAGATTAGCATGAGTTTCTTTAAGAGGTAGCCTTTGACAATAACTATAGGGAACAACATGAAAAGCATTAGGACTTTTGTCAGATGGAGGATTTATAGAAGATTTGGAAACTCTAGGAGATGTATGAGTATCGGAGCAAGTAGAGGATGGAAGGGAATCATCACAAAATACTGATTCATCTACAACATGATCTTGCTTGAGAGTGTAATCTTGTTGGGCAAGAAACCTATCTCATTCCTCTTGTATGGCTCTTCTTTTTTTGTCTAACAAGGCTTGCCTTTCCAAATCCTGAAGTCTAAGCTGTTCTTCCTTTCTAGCTTGTTCATCAAGGAAGGCTTTCTTTTCACGATCAATCCTCTGAAGTCTATCATCCATGTATCTTGGAGTTGAACTTTTCTTTGACCATCCAAGCAATTCTTTGTCATAGGCTATATTCACATGCGTGTCATCAATTTTATCACTTTTGCTTCTATGTCGTGATCGCTCTTTTTGATAGGTATGTCTCTCATCTCTTCGATAATCTTTACTTTTAGCATGAGAGCTCTTAGAGGAGAGAAGCTTATAGTAAAGATCAGCATAGATGTATTTCTTTTCCTCAATAGAAATATCGCATGGGCATTGTTCACAAAAATCATGAATGATTCTATCAAAATTAGAGTTATATGGATCATCACCACAATCTTTTCGATGCAATTTCTTATTAGGAACATAGGCATAGTCCTGTCCATCATTATAGTAATAGTCCTCAGAGTCATAATCATAGTTGAAATACATGGTTCTAGAAGAGGAGGAATCTCGATGGTATCCTGTTGTTACTAGCATGAAAGAAAAGGTACTAGCCAATAGGTTGACCTTAAGAAACGACGATCACACGAGGATAGAAAAACTTTTAACTTGTCCAAAAGATATGGTAAGATAAAAATATTTTCTATAAGGAGTAAACCAACACCATCAGAGTGGTGTCCCAAAATTAGGCGACACTTCACGGGAAAAACAATGCGATTCACCCAAAATTATCAAACTTTGAAATTGATCTATAATGGAAATGGTTGGACAAGAACTTACTCAAACTCTCCAAGTGGATGTATCAAGGATCCAAAGGCTGACTTCTTAGCAAGGACAGTTTCTAACTCACTGACTCCAAACAAGGTCACTCGTAAAATAAGAGGATTGCTAACACAAGAAGCTAAAACTTGACTCAGATTGGGATAGAACTCAATTTTTGTGTCAGATTCTTCAAAAGATTTTGCTATAATGATCAAGCACATAGAACAACAATTAGGGAGTTCAAGAAAATAGTCTTCAAGCAATGGGCAAGGGACAAAGAAACCTTGCGCATGAACAGAGATAGTGACTTAGTATTCATCTAAAGACTCCACTTGTGTATGTTCTTGAGAATCTTTTTCAGTGACGTACATAGTCCTAGAAAAGAAAAAAGTTGGTTGCACTATGGTTCATAGTAATGGTCAACTCTACAACTTTTGCAATCTCAAGAGGGCAAAATCCAATCCCGGTGCACCAGGGTTTTGACACAGTTTGAGAATTTAATCAATTAGGAGCTATTGAGGAGATTTGATAGCCCAACAAGAGACCACACCTGTGTAGATTTTTTCCACAAGGATATTTATATAGTGGTTGTTACTACCATGACAGAAATGGCTATTACCACTTGAGGTTTTACCTATGTGGTTTACCCTCTCTAACAAGGAAGACTCACAACATAAAACATAGGAGTTAAGGTTGTCCCTTGAGGTGATGTGTCCTCAAGTAGGCCTTCTAAAAACTAAAAATAAGTAATTCACTATCAAAAGTATCAAAATAAGCACTAAAGGTGGAACACTTAACTCTTCAAGTAAATGTGAAGTGAGTCCAAAAAGTGAAATATTTAACTCCTCACAAAAACTCAAAGTGTGTCCACACCTTAGAGAACTAATGAGATCAAGAAAGCATAAAATGGGAAAAACTTTGTGGAACACTTAACGCTCTTTTCAAGTAGACCTCTCCCCTATTATACAAATGCTAGGATTGCATCCAACATTAAGGGGTGATTAGAATGAGTGATTCTAACAACCCAATTTTTCTAACAAGATCAATCAAAAGTACTTCCAAAGTTGCTTGACAATACTACTCACAAATGAAAAAGGGTTGAACAATGGAATGTTTAACTTTCCAAGTAAACATAGAGTGAGTCCACAAGGTGGAACATTTAACCCTCCATGTAAACAAGGAATGAATCCATGCCCTCAATCACTCAATGAGATATTTGATATTGGAAACCAAGAATTACTTATAGATTAAAGGCAAGCATTCACTTACACATACTTGAAAGCAAATCTATGTTCTTTCCCTTTATAAATCCAAAGATGTGTCTATGAAAGCATGTAAATTACTCAAGCCAAACACATGAGAGGTTCTTTTTAGATCCAAAATCCAAAAGTTATAGAGATACAAAAGAATACCTCAAATCCACGCAATGTGCTTAGACTATCTAGTAGATTTTTCTCTTTTTTATTTTAAGCCTTTGTGCAAAAACCAAGCCACGAACCCTTCAATGAACAAGACAAGAAAACAAGCAAACAAGATATGTAATGTATATTCAACTTATGAAAACCATAAGGTGGTTAGATCTGAAAATCAATGGTTAGGAGAAATAATAACTAGCAAATAATCCAAATGACAACTTACATCATGCATTGAAACATGTGAAAAATAAGTGCCTGCTAATCATCAAATACCTTTTTTTTAATTTTGATTTTTGACCTAGTCAACAAGATTGGACATATACCACATGAATTCAGACCCCAAACCCAAAATATAGAAAAGAGACCCCTATCGAAAAATAGAGAGCTTTCCAAAATGTCAAAATTTTGAAAAGATCTTTTCATTTGTACCCTAGGGAGCCATTTTCTAAAAATAGAGCAATTTTTGTAAATTGACCAAATGAGCTATGATATGATCTCTAAATTAAAAACACAATGAATAGACCCCCTTTATAATTTCAAGAACTTTCCAAAAATGTAAATTTTTTTGAAAAATATGATCCAAATTGATCCCTTGGTCTTGATGAGAAAAGAAGAACATAGAAAGTGAAACAAGTTTTCAAAAACCTCTTGACATGTCCATTCCTTTGGACTACATGCTTTTGTGACATCAGGTCATTATCCTATATGCTATATGACATTGCATCATTGGCTTCCATTTCTTATCCAAAAGACATGTTGCACTGCGCTATATCCCTTTTTCCTAGTTTGGGTAATCTTGAGGAGATTGTCCTTGAGGGTTTACATTCACTTACTTCAGCCAACATTTCCCACTCACTTCTAATCCATAACATATTCATCCATCATGTCCTACACCTTGCTAGACATTGGGGGCAAACCAATGTGATCTTGCTTGAGAAATGGTAATCTCTTAAAAAGCTAAAAAGTGAAAAATGTTCCTTAAAAATCCAAAAACATTGTAAAAATATTAAAAATATAAAAACAGTGCAAAAAAAACTTAAAAATTCAAAAACATTGTAAAATCTAAAAATCCAAAAAAAATTCTAAAATCTTCCAAAAATTTGTAATAAAGTCTTAGAGTTGCATTTGCATAAATCAAAGCTTTCATCATGATCTTTAAGATTGCCCAGATCTAAATCAACGTGATATTCAAACTGGGGCATGAATCAATGAGCTCATCAAGAACAAATCCAAATTTGTGCATCAAGCCAAGAATCAAACCACTTGAACTACTCGATCTATATCAAATTTCAAACATCCAATCTTGATTTAAATCCAACATCCTATCCAATCAGCAACATCAAATCTTATTCCAATGGTTAATCAAGATTAAAAATTCAAACAAAGATCAAAGTAGATGAGTCTTATTGAAAAATGGATCCAAAAATAAAGAAATATTGTTCAATGAGCTATTTGATTTTTGAGTCATGTCTTTTCAGCGAATCAAGGATGTCTTTTGACTAGAGGAGAATTGATGAAAGCATGGTACTTTTCTTGATTTCTTCTTGAGTGGTTGTAAGATTGATTCATAGCAGTAAGTTAGTCTAAAGATGTGATCATCAAAGAATCATCAAGGACATTTGCATATGAAAGAGATCAATTCTTTGTCTGTTGACTTGTAATGTTAAAATCTAATGAAAGTGGTATTCGTACTCTCATAGTTTAGCAAATATGATCAGTGAGGGTCATACCGAATTTCTTGAGAAATTCTGTGGAAAGAGGTATTCATATCTTCATAGTTGTGGACTAGTGAAGATTGTATCAATTTCAAGGTCAAGTTTCGAGTTGCTCAATGATGAATCAAAAGCATCTTTCTTGTTGAAACAAAGAAAAAGAGACACTTAGATGCATTCATATAGATTAAATTTGCATGTGAGAACATGATTTACTCATGGGAGTGCTTCCTATTTATAGGATTGAACCATCCAATTCCATTGATTAAATCCTTGATTCATTCAACACTTCAATTGGTTTTTTTTTTGTGACTTAATGTCTGATTTAATAATTAATCCTTGACTAGGTTTCTTGATCAATTTTATCGTATCTTTCTTCAATTATTCAAATATTTGGGAAAGGGGCAAGAGCGAAATCAAATAAAATCAAAATTTTTGATGGAATATGCTAAAAACTTGAATATCAAATTATCACATTTTTTATTCATCAAATGATCAATGCTACATCAAGTACATCATCAATATACATTTGATCAATAGGGGCAACCTATACATATGATTAACTAAGGGCAACCTAATTCTATCTATCATATCGGCCTACATTTATCTATACTTGCAACAATAGAAGACCCTACTTTTCTACCAATTCTAATTGTAAACCTATGCTCCAAGCATCTTATTCTATCCAATCCGATATCAAGTATCAGTCTTATCATCCAATTGATCATCAAATTATGACCAGGAACCTGTATCAATCACATGAATCATGTCAATGTCTTTTATCAAAATGGATTTTATTCTAAATCAATCAAATTTGTTCTAGGATCTATCATCGATTAGCTTGAATGTGTAGCAAAATCAAATCTATCTTTCCTAACTCCATATCAGGAGGACTGAATCGGTCAATATGCTTAAACGCACAGCATCATTGTACCATTCCTAACTCTATATCGTGAGGATGGAAACATCCTATCCTATTTGATCAAACAAGATTGACAATCAAACAAATTCATCAGAGGAATGACTTGACATCAAACATGTGTGACCTATAGCTTTTCTGGATCAACGCAAAGTGATCAACATCATCAACTCATCTAGAACATCAACAACATCTTCTCAATCATGCTTCTATCATCAAACTTTCTCAAATTGGGTAATCAATCAATTTTTATCGAGAAATGAATTGAAATCTAATCTAATTCCAAAATACAACCAAACCTATTCAAATCATTTCAATTCATTTCCTGAGGGGGCATTATATCAGGATTTCATCTAATCAGAGCATCACGTCAATGGAGCAACATCATGTCAGGAAATTTTTTGTTTTCATCAAATATACTGCAAATCAGATCAATTAGGACATCAGACATTGTATTCTTTGAATCAATCCGCTAGCTCGCACATCAATTTAAAGAGGGGCATTTGTAGACACCTAAAATCAGTCAAGACACAAATCAAGGATTAATTACTAAATCAGATATTAAATCATGAGGCAAGGCAAGAACAAATTAAAAGAATCAAGGGATTGATCAAAACCACCAAACCAATTATGTAATTGATTTAATCAATTTATTACATAGTTTCCAATTATTATTTCTTCTATTGATTTAAATCAAATAAATTAAATCAATTCATTTATCCAACCTAGCATAGCCTAAACCTTATCCCACTCATCTACCCTTGAGTTCAAACTCATCCCAACCTCTCCACCCATCCTAAACCTCTTTAGCCCTCTAAACCCCCTAATCAACTAATTAATCTCTCTCCTAAACTAATCCTACCCCACTTGCATTATCCTAACAAATCCACTTGCCCCTAATTCTATCCTAATCCTAATCCTAATCCACCCCTAACCTTGTCACATTCCATTAGGAAGCCTAAACCAACCCAAGGTCAAACTTCTTCTAGAAGTCTACCCTCCAAGTCTTTAAGGCCATCAATGCCTTCTTATCCCTCTTATATGCCTTAAATGCATTTGACCCCTTTTTCTTCTATTCATTTATGTCTCTTACAGGCATTTATGAAGCCCCTCACCTCTTCCTTCCACCTATATGCACCCTAAAATGGTCGCCTAGACTTTGGGCCCCCATTTATCAATTTATCAAGTCCTTGAATCAATATCAACATTTTCAATTATATCAATTTCCTTGATCAAATCATAATCAATTCAATATTTTCTAAGGTTTGAGCCTTATTTAATTAAAAAGAAAAAAAAATAAAAATAAAAATCTTATTTAATTAAGAGAACATGCTCCCTTTTAATTAAATAAAAAAATCTTTTTATAATGGAAACCACTTTTCTAAAAATAATAAATAAATAATAAAATAAAAAGAAAAAGAAAAAAACTTTTTGTCTACACATTGAATGCACACTTTCCAAGGTGAGTGGAATCTCCTTTTGCCTCTTGATCTCTTCCACATATCTTTTGCCTCTTAATCTCTTCCACATATCTTTTGCCTCTTAATCTCTTCCACATATCTTTTTGCCTCTGAATCATGTCCATTGATTTTGCCTCTTGAGAATCTTGAGCACATGGATCAACCAAGATTTAATCTCCACCTTTGATAATTCTTTTTTGCCTCTTAATTTTGACCATTCGTTCATTTTTAAAATCCTTTAAAAGGAAACTCTCTCCTCATTCTTATTCATCCATCTTTTGCATGATCCATCTTTTGCATAATTCATCTCTTGCATTATCATTCTCTTGGAGTCTTGACATCTTAGCATCTTGGAATCTTGGAGCTTCTCAATCTTGACATTTTAGAGCTATGGTATTCTTAGATCTCTCATATTGAAACATTGCATCATCATTTCATTTTTATTCTTGCATCATAGCTTAGTTTCATTATCATTGCATTCTTAATCTAGTTTCCTTTATGCTATAGATTAGCTCACATAGTTTAATTAGCAAAGATTTGTAATACTTTTATCTTTCATTTTAATAGCTTAGCTTGCATCTTCAGTCTAGCATAGTATTGCATTGCATTCTCATTTAGATTTCTTGTGGATATTGACATTCTTGCCATTGTCTTCATTGAATCTCCCATTGGATGGTTTACTAGAAAGGTTATAGGCTTAATAGCTCTAGCTGAGAGAAAACTTAAAATACCCTTGCACTCCATGCCTAGGGAGCTCTAGGTTTCTTTTTCAAGGTTTCCCTCTCATGTTTTCCCTTGGATATAATGACTTAGAGAAGTGCACTTTTTAGAGTACACATTTTTGGTGCCCATCGTGGGGCAGAACACTCTTGTTTTGTCTTTCATTTTATGAATTTTTCGTCATCATTTAGCTTTAGTTTATTATTGGATTTTTGATGTGCTAACCATTGTGGGGCTAACAAGTTGTACTTATAGGTGTTCCCTCATTTCTTGAAATATTTTCTCAAAAGAACACATGCTAAAAGGGCTACTAACAATTTTTGTAGGGCTGCCCAAAAGCATAAAAAAAAATAAAAATTGTTTGTGTTTATTTCCTTTCAAGTATGGCAATTACTAGTTGTTTCATTTTTATAGGAACTTAATACCTTGTGGAAGGAATTTCAAGGTAGTAGGAGATTATGCTCTTCACCCTTGAGGTGAATTAGAAATCCGGACCCATCTTGAGATTTTGAAAGCAAGGGAGTAATTGAACCTCTTTGCTTGGTGTGTTTGGGAGAAGCTTTGAGATAGGGGAGTATGCTCTTCACCCTTGAGGTGAATTAAAAACCTTGAACCTCATAAGTGGATCCACTTTTTGTTTAGTTGTTAGAATCCTTTAGAGGGCCCACTCTTGAGCAATCAAGAAGAATGACCCAAATGGGGACAAGCTAATACCGAGCTATTCCAACCCACTATAATCTCAAGGCTATCAAGGACACAAAACCTTGGTAGACATAGCACTTGTCTTTGCTTGATGTGAGTAGCTCATGGGATTGCGACCATGGGGAAAGCATTGACCAAGAATGCTTAAGGTACTCTTGAGGCCATGAGGTCCTAGTCTTTTATGAGGAGCAAGAGGGGTGATATGAACGGAAGTCCTTACTAAGAACCATTAGATAGAAGCCACCTTATTTTAGCCGCTTAGCTTCTTGGTGCAAGGATTGATCCAAGTGCACTAACCCAGATCACCCCAAGATACTCAACATATATGTTCCTTTGGTTGTGTCTTTGACACTTCCATGACAAAGCCAATATCTATTGTGGGCAACCACTTTATGTGAGGCAATGGAGCATCAAGTTGTGGGCCAAGTTGTTAAGTAATGAGCCTTGACTTTCTAGGTAGTAATTGCTTGAATTATCTTCGATTGTGTTATACCAGTGTAAATGTTCTCAGCATTCAAACAAACGGTAGCATTCATAAGATTTTCTATTTTGATATAACAAGTGCTTGTCTTGGCAAGGTTGCTTTTGCCCTTGTTTCAAGTGTTCTATGACATGTTTGATCCCATACTATTTGCAAACCTATCTTTTATCTGCTATTACTACTTATCAAACTGAGAAATTGAACTATCTAACCTACAACATTGATCACATTGCTTTCAAAACTAAGTTTTTCACATTCACTTGTTAAGAGTCACCCTGTTTGCCTGGAAAGTGTCACGCAGAATCATTTTGCTACCTGTCTGGTTTATGCCATTTTCAATCTTCCTTGGTTAGTCCTGGTCAGATCTTAGGTGTTGTGACATGTTCAATATTCAAATAAATTTCAATGGTATCAAATTGCAAAAAATGACTCTTAGTCTTCTTTCTTCTGCTTCTTCCATGTCTTTCTAGTCTTCCATTTTCATCCTTTCTCTTCTTCCTTCATTCTTCTTCCTTTCCTAAACTCTTCATGTCTTCTTGATTCTTTTCCTCTTATTTTCTAGTCTTACTTTCTTTTGTTCATCTATATTTATTCCATGCTTGATTCCTTCTCTTCTATAACCATGAATTTCCATTATCTTGTTATGGAACCTCTCTTGAGAATGGATGATCTTGAGCTCATTGCTAAATTTGAAGAGTATCTTTATTCTTCCAAAAATTACATGGATGATAAACTTATGGAAAAAATAGATGAAAAATTTATTGAATCAGATGCCTTTGCTAGGATCATACGCATGATCTTGGCACGACATCCTGCTTCCAAACATTCTTCATCTTCTAATTCTTCTCATCCTTCTTCATATTCCAAATCTTACCATGACTCTTCTAAGTATTCTCACTCTTCTTCATCTTCCAAATCCTATCATGACTCTTCTAGACATCATTCACATCCTTCATTATCTAAGTCTTCTTCTTCAAGACCTTTAATTTCTTCTTCTTCACGATCTCGTTCCTCTTCTACTTCTCCCAAGAGTCTTACTCCTTGTCTCAAGGCATACAATGATGAGCAATATGATAACCCTTGTGATACCTATGACACCTCTATTCGTAAGAGTCCTTCTCATTGTAGTTGGGTAGATTGTGATGGTGATCCATATGACTTTGATTTTGAAAGAGACTATGATGCTTTTTTGGAACAATATGATCCATCTACTTCTATTGAGGAAGAGAAAGCTTTCTGTGCTGGTTATAAACGTAGATACTATAAGCATTTCTCCTCTAAGAACTCTCATGCTGAAGATAAAGATTATACTCTTGAGAAAGATCATGTTAATGCTGAACCTTTGTTTTATGATGGTCCCCTTCCATCCCCTACTTCTTCCAATAGTCATACATCTCCTAAAGCTTTCGAGTCTTTCAAATGTTTCACAAATCCTTCATCCAACAAAGATCGTAATACTTTTCACACAGTTCCCTATAGTTATTCTCAAGGGTTACCTCTTAAAGATACTCAAGCTAACCTTCACTTGGCTGAAAATACTTCCAAGAATGCTACACCCAATGAGCCTAAGCCTTTATGCGCTATAATGCCTACTTCAACTAGTCCTTCACCATCTCTCCCAAACTCTTCCATACAATTCCAACATGCTTCCTTGTCCTTAGAAGTGGCTCTATGTCAAGAGGACTCTAAACATAAAGAAAGATCAAGATCAAGAACCCTCCATGTCATCCAATCCTTTTCATGATCTCTCCCATCCGCTTAAGTCTTCTCCTAAGTAATATCAAGCTACCACTTACACTATTGAGCTTATTGACAATCAAAATAACCTTACTACACTTGCGCTTCCAAAGATGATACTTCCATTAAGGTTGTTAAAAATGGTGTTATTACTTCCACTGTTACTTGTCAAGATCAAAGTCTTCCATCTTCTTGTTCTACCACTCCATGTTCACTTCTGCTTTCTACTCCTCCTAAGTCTTTGCAAGCTTTGAAAATTCCTATCAAATAAGTTTCTCCTATTCAAGATGTTCATGATCCTATTGAAAATCCTAATACTCACTCTCAGGATGCTGATATCCTTGGTTGTCATATAGATGTTGATGAACTAATTGATTATCCTTTTGCATCTTTCACTTCCATCCTTGGACCTCTCCCACCACTACTAAGGGCTTCATGTCCTCCTTCCATCTTGGGCCCTTATGTCCCTTCACTTTCTCCTCCTAACTCTCCTAATTCACCATCCATCTTGGGTCCTTACATTCCTCCATCTCCTATCTTTCCTCAAGATCAACATAGATGCATACCCTTGAATCTTTTTCATCCACTCACCCACCTAAACCAGTCATATTGTCCTTCTTCTTCCACAAGTCCTAAGTCTTTTGGAAATAACTTGAATTTTCAGTACAAGAAAAAGAAGCAATACAAGAATCCATTAAAAAAAAAAAAGATCACCATGTCTCCTCTAAGCGACATGGGGCATAAAGTCAAAAGAGATATCTAAGAAAAAAACTACAAGACAAGTATGGGTTCCGAAATCCATCATTCAAGATATTATCTCTAAATCATCAAAAGGAAATAAAAATCCTAAGACTATATGGATTCCAAAGTCTCTCTTGAGAGAGTCTCATGTTGAGCAACAAGTGAAATTGACATTCAAGCTTCCAAAGGCTTCCGCCTCATCTTTTTCCAAAAATATTCTTCCATTCCATGCGCCTGAACCACAACCTTTGCTAAAAATTCACCATATTCCTTCATTCACATTTCCTCCATCCTCTCGCCACCCTTCAAGGTGTGTGTTGACATGCGATACTCAAAGTTTGACTCTATGACCTACACACACACTTGCTGAGATTTGTTGACTTTATTTTTCTTTGTGTGTTATCAATGATGATTTCTTTGATGAGTGTTTTCTCCCTGAGAAGTTTTCAATGATGCATAGCTAGTAGACTGAGGGCATGAGAACATGTTTTATTTCTTTATCTACTTGTGGGTATATTTTGTTGATTTTAACTATCATGAGCATCTATGCTAGTCTTACTTGACACTATGGATTGACAAGGTATTATCCTTGACTTTTTTTTTTGCGAGTGCATGCTTATAGCTATCCTGACTTTTCATGTGTCTTAATGCTAGTATAATCTTTCCATATCAAACTTAGGTAATCTCATTGCACTAGTCATCTTGAATTACATGTCTTTGGTGCCTAGGTGGGATTCCCACATTTCTATCTAATATAGATCATATTCATATACTCATAGTTATGCTAGTGATTATTGTATGATCTTACAACATTGCCAATAATGCTCGATGATGATAATTAGATGTCTATTGGCATTGTAACCTTGTAAGTAAACCACTTTTCATAGTAGCTTACATTCTTAGGTTCATGTTAGATTAGTTTTGCATCTTGCATATGGAGAAAGCTCTCCTTTCATCTTTTACGGAATTGTTAGTCAAACTGCACTCACCTTTCGCTTCTTCCTGATCATGTCTTTCACTTCTTGTCTTTCATATCACATCATCTTCTATTCATTTTAGGATCGAAACCAAAATCCAAGTTCACCTTGATCATTTCTCCTTATTCCATGCAGTTGGCTAACCGTTTGAGGCCTGATCCTTTGATCTTCACTGGGGCATTCTTCACTTCTTCATCCCCATCTCTTTCAAACTTCTAGTCTTTCATTCACTTTCAAATTCCTCCCCTCCGTGGTGTTTTCAAGTTGACGGACTACTTGGTTCATGCCCTGGGTCCCATGTGTGGGGCATATCTTCACTACTTGATGGTTATTTTGTTCTCTTCTTCGATTATGATTTCTAGTGATTTGATCATGTTGCTCTTGCTTCTGCATTCTCTCTACCAGATTTCTCTTTCGATCTCGAGGGGGCAGACACATCATATCTTATTGGCTATCTCTTTCCTAAGTGTTCAGTACTATCGCTACCAGGCTGACCATGTAGGATGTGCTTTTTTTCTGCACTTTATTCTTTGGAGTCAGAATGCTATTGCTTGCCTTCTCGGCTATCTTTTTCTTTCTTGGCTGATCTGAGTTTCTTTGTGATCCCAAATCGATCTCACATTTCAACTTCATTCTTTGACTACATGTGTTCCTAGATCGATCACACATTAGTCAAAGAGGGGCAAATGTATGCACCCTAAAATGGTCGCTTAGACTTTGGGCCCCCATTTATCAATTTATCAAGTCCCTAAATCAATATCAACATTTTCAATTATATCAATTTCCTTGATCAAATCATAATCAATTCAATATTTCCTAAGGTTTTAGCCTTATTTAATTAAAAAGAAAAATAAAATAAAAAAATAAAAATCTTATTTATTTAAGAGAACATGCTCCCTTTTAATTAATTAAAAATCTCTTTTAATTAAATTAATTTTTTTTAATAATGGAAACCACTTTTCTAAAAATAATAAATAAATAATAAAATAAAAATAAAAATAAAAAGACTTTTTGTCTACACATTGAATGCACACTTTCCAAGGTGAGTGGAATCTCCTTTTGCCTCTTAATCTCTTCCACATATCTTTTGTCTCTTAATCTCTTCCACATATCTTTTTCCTCTTAATCTCTTCCACATATCTTTTTGCCTCTTAATCATGTCCATTGATTTTGCCTCTTGAGAATCTTGAGCACATAGATCAACCAATATTTAATCTCCACCTTTGATAATTCTTTTTTTCCTTTTAATCTTGATCGTCCGTTCATTTCTAAAATCCTTTAAAAGGAAACTCTCTCCTCATTCTTATTCATCCATCTTTTGCATAATTCATCTCTTGCATTATCATTCCCTTGGAGTCTTGGCATCTTAGCATCTTGGAATCTTGAAGCTTCTCGATCTTGGCATTTTGGAGCTATGGTATTCTTAGATCTCTCATATTGAAACATTGCATCATCATTTCATTTTTATTCTTGCATCATAGCTTAGTTTCATTATCATTGCATTCTTAATCTAGTTTCCTTTATTCTATAGATTAGCTCACATAGTTTAATTGGCAAGGATTTGTAATACTTTTATCTTTCATTTTTATAGCTTAGCTTATGTCTTTATTCTAGCATAGTATTGCATTGCATTGTCATTTAGATTTCTTGTGGATATTGGCATTCTTGCCCTTGTCTTCATTGAATCTCCCATTGCATGGTTTACTAGCAAGGTTATAGGCTTAATAGCTCTAGCTAAGAGCAAACTTAAAATACCCTTGCACTCCATGCGTAGGGAGCTCTAGGTCGCTTTCTCAAGGTTTCCCTCTCATGGATTCCCTTAGATATAATGACTTAGAGAAGTACACTTTTTAGAGTACACACCACCTTGCCTCTTGGCACAAAGACCAAAATGTGCACATTCCTCCCTTCTTTCAACCCAATCACATGATCACACTTGTCACTTGCTAATTAGTCCCAAACAAGCACAATCCTTGTGCTTCCCTTCTAATCAATCCTGACCTCTCTTAAGCCTTTTGATCTGAACTGTCCATCCTTGCCTCCTCAAATCTATAAATAGGAATCACCCCATAGACCAAATCACCAATTCACCTTCATTTTCAAGCATTGTTATAATGATTGTTTTATGCTAGGATCATCATCAAGTTTTAGAGTAGTATTTTGCATCATTATAGAGAGCATAGAACTAGTTTCTATGGCTTTCAATATGTTTTAGATCAACTAATCATACATCAATAGCTTTTTATCCCATTTTAGAAGTGTCTCTACATGCTAAATCTAAAAGCATATAGCTTTTTCTAACTAGGGAACCATGAGATGCTCTTGGTTTTGATTGTTTCATTATTATGGCATGTTAGAATCTTCATTTTGAAACAATATTAGAATCAAATTAATGTCTCATGAAGGTGTTACAAATTCTTGCACACACCTACCTCAGATCCAAAGTCAAGAAAGACTAGGAGAGAGAGAGAAGAAGATAGCAGAAATAGTAGGGATTCAAGATACAAAGCTTCAACCAAAATTTTTCAAACACAAAAAAATTCTCCAGAGCTCAATCCTCCAAAACCTGTTGTTGAAAATAAAACCCAAAAATCTAATATATGGAAAACCCAATAATTTGGCATAAACAAAGCTAACTCAGACACATAACAGAGAACTCAACATTCAACTCTCAATCCCAATTTCAAACTCCAGGTCTATATTAAGAACCCAGTTAACTAATAATTTTCACAATTAAAGCAATTACAACTCAACTAAAATTCCTCTTTTAATTCTAATTTAATATTTAACTAATGTGCAACTTAAATGCATAATTAATTTATTAAATTAAATCAATTTCATAGTCAAATCACTTAAATCTCAATATATTAAATAATCACATAATTATAACTAAGTATAAAAATATGATTAAATAATATGCATTCAATATTTTATTAGCACATTTAATTTAGGAATAATAATCAATGCATTTAAATAAACTACATTAATTAATTATTCTAATTAGAGCATAATTACTAAAAATAGGACTTAATTAATAATTACATAATTAATCCTAATTAAAGAAATTAAATCAATCACCCACAAAATTCAACTGAATACATAGGACCAGAAATAGACAACTTCCACCAAACACTAAGACATCATGCTCAAACATAGGACTCGTGAATCTTCGTCGGTAAATGAAATTCAGAGAGGTAAATATACACTGAATCTTGCCCTTTATAAATAGGACAATATGCTAGGGATAGGATTGGAACTAAATATGAGTATTTGCGATTGGGAAATGCTCAATCCTGCCAATTCAGGGAAGACATCACCCAATACCTGCGAACCTGAATAAGAACAAAGCATGTACATACATTAATATAAAATAGGCAATGGCAGGGATTAGTTGGTTGTGTAGATCCCGCAAGTAGGTGACTACAACTCTATCCCTCGGCCACATCAAACACGTCATACAGAAAGGTAAAATAGGCACACTCACCATATACATGCAAGCATGGGGTAAGTAAATCAATAAAAATAAATCAAATTTTAATATTGAAAAATCTGCTATGGGAGGGGTGTTACATCGACTTCCCCTGGGATTATGCTTACTCCTGGAAGCCTATAGAATGTAAGGATATACATCC
Source organism: Chamaecyparis obtusa (assembly GCA_027943335.1). Lineage (NCBI taxonomy): Eukaryota > Viridiplantae > Streptophyta > Pinopsida > Cupressales > Cupressaceae > Chamaecyparis > Chamaecyparis obtusa. The sequence goes on from BSBK01000215.1 coordinate 2,311,242, forward strand.
TCGAAACATGAAGCATTATATTTTAAATAAAAGTTAAAAATTACATTTCAAAATAAGACAAGAAATCAGGATATGATATATAGTCATCAATCACAAAATAGTTCTAAATCTAATCAGAAAACTTAAGATCACATTGATCAGTATCCATTATCTAACATTTTTAATAGTTCAGATCTTTACGCATTCAGAAATCATCTAACAAATCAATTGCATCACACACACACATTTCTATATACTTCAGAAAGGAGTTGAGAATTTCAGGCAAATCTAACTACTACAACACTTAGCAAACATAATGCCTTTCATCCTCATAGTACGATTCTCTACGATGTACTCCCTTCCACATACTAATAGAGGTCCTTATCAAACATGATAGAAACAACACTTATCACCAATAGGGCCAACAATACCAAATGTTCGGAGTAGTCATCTCAAAATCCAAAAGAGAAACCCCAAGCAGGAGAAGGTCAAGTTCAACATTAAGTAATAAAAGATAATTTGGATGCATCCTTTCAAAAATAAACCAAGTGTGAATAGTGCCACAAAATGGATAATGAAAAGAGATTTAGGTGACTAATCCAGGTATAAGAAAATTAAAAAATTCAATGGTAGCCCATACACAACATGAACAATTCGTTAATAACCAAAAATAAGTTCATCGATCGCAAAACATTTCACAAAATAGGGTGACTAGGGATAGCCACACTTAGGAGAGTAACCACTTCACGACATCCTAGGGTAGAATACACTAGATATGTTAGAGAATGTACCCGGGAGTGATAAGGACATTAGAAACAAGTCCTAACAATGAAGGACATGATGCACAATAGTCTGAAATACAAGGACTATTTTATGTCTATGTTTAGGTTTCAAGTTTTAACTACCTGACACAAGCGGGCACACAAACTTCCAGAGATCCCATTGTAGAAACATGGGCTCTAATACTAGATGTCACGCCCCACCCAGAGCCCCAAGAGAAATACTTCTAACATGTTACTAAATTTATGGAATACTTTTTTTTTTAATAGTTTACAAAAATAATTGAAGAGTAAAGCGGAAGCAATACATCCATGGTTTAACATACATGTGAAATAAACACAAGATAGATATAAACAACTCAAGGATCTCAAGACGATGAGTGAACTTAAATTAAAATAAGGATAACCATTTACAATGCAATATTGGAATATATAAAAGAAAGGTACATCATATACATCATGAAGATCTCAATATACAATTGGTACCATAAGGTACAAAGAATAATCAACATCCACTGCACATGTCACAGGGTATGTAATACGATCTGATACAAGATAAAATAACTAAATAGAAGATAAGAGCAATCTCCAAGAATGAAGGAAGAACCAACTACAACAAGGATCATCTAGCACTGGTACAATGTCAGCGGACTCAAATGGTAAAAAGAATCACTACCACTTGACCTCGTGAAACCTGTGGTTCCACTCCCACTGTGCTGAGGAGATAACAACAGAACCCACTCAGATAGCAATACACAAACTGAACACAAAACAACTAAGCAAGGGATCCTGAAAAGCTCTATATCTTAAAGGTACATCTTGATAACACAGACAGGTAGACTCTAGTCCCAAAGTAAAAAAAACACATGTAGGAATCTTAGATATATAATTGAAAAGTGTCATCACATATGCCAATTCTAGGAGCAACCAGCGATTCCTCAGAATTGGGCCTCACTAGTGACCCTATGTGGCTTAGTAACCTTTCATATAGACAAGGCACCAAAAGCAATACCCAACGCTCAGGCGGTAAGCAACCTCACAACCCAGCCTGTACTAGCACTAAGGCATGTGAGTAGAACACTGACATCTTATTACTCTTTTTAACCCCTTAATGTATCTTTAGTTATCACTTATTAACCAACTTGCGATAGGATTTCCCTGCAGCCACTTTGGGCCCCGACATCTCATCCAAGCCACTTTCCATTCATACTCTTAGAAAATCTACCTAGGCTCAATATCGAAATCGATATGATAATATGGTTATAAATGGGTTCCTTCCTCAGACAGGAACCCCTCGGCTCTCCGATAGCCCAAAAAATCCAAAATATACCCTCAGATATCAACAAGAATAAAACAAGGAGATCATATAACTAGCTGGTTAAAGGACCATGACTTGATTAACCCAACATGAACTAATAGGCTGGGTAGATGAGATCGCAACTCCAAAATCTAACCACAAAATGAACATGTAAAATAGAAATCAATTAAACAGGTTGGGATAAATGATCGTTCAAATAAAAATACAACTAGCCAAGCATGCAAAACAATTATATGCACGAAGAATAAAACCCTCAAGCCTCTGGTAATTTACTAAAAGAAATCTAATTTCCACAAAACCCATAATCAAATAAATCGAGTATCTGAACTAAAATCTCATATAAATAATTCAATAACATACATAAACATTCATACATACAAGGATATCATATTCGCATACTTAATCCACACAAAGAAATCCAATCACCATAACCTCAACATGAACATCTAAATTTTATTTCCAAAATTTAAAAAAAAAACTTAATATCTAATTAATAAAATAATTAACAAAAATATTAATTTATATTTATTAATAGCATTAATATTAAATAAGTTTCTATTTAAGATTAATAAATTATTAAATAAATAATAAATTATAATCATTAACTAAAACTATTAATTAAAATATTAAATTAAAAACTTAATTTAATTATGATGTTATTAATATAATTTAAAATTAAATAAAAAAACTTTATTTTAAAACGTAATCACCAAACAGCAAAACCTTCTTTTTTTTAAAAAAAAAAGTTAAAAAAATATATTGGGGGGGGGGGGGGTGTCCCCTGTGGGTCCCGCTCCCATAGCCACAATAGCTCCCCTTTTACAAAGGGGCTGACAGCTTTGCCATGATGACAATGTATCGCCAGTTGCCTACATATGCAGGGCCGACGGTACCCTGTCACCTTGGCAGGTCCGTCAGCCATTAATTGGCACGGGGGGGTTGGGGGTTGAGGGCCCGGCCACCCTCCCTCATTCAATATTATTTTTATTTTATTATTATTATTATTATTATTTATTTATTTTTATTTATTTTATTTTAATTTTTTTTTATAATTTACACCAGAATCCGTACGACAGAACAGGTATATTTATTTATTTATATTATTTTTTTTTAGTTTTTTTAATTTCTTTTTTTTAAATTTGAAAGGAAATACATCAGCCTTATGTATAAATTTTTCATTTGAATATTACAATATAATTTTTAACGCAATAAAAATATGTATAATTTTTTTTGAAACCAAATTTGCACAAAGGCCAAATTGGAGAAACAATAATTTCAATAAATTTTATCTCTTCAAACATTTTATCCAACGAAGCACCCATAAATGAATTTTTTATTCAACCATTCAAAAAGCTAAACCAAATGAATATAAATCTTGGCACAAGCATGAAGAATACAATCTTTTCAAAATGAACTAATAACAAAATAAATTGCAAACACTACCTCAGATCCAAAGTCGAGAAATACGAGGAGAGAGAGAAGACAGAAGAAACAGAAGGGATTCAAAATATGAAGCTTCAACCAAAATTCCTCAAACACAGAAAAATTCTCCTGAGCTCAATCCTCCAAAACCTGTTGTTGAAAATAAAACCCAAAAATCTAATATATGGAAAATCCAATAATTTGGCATAAACAAAGCTAACTCAGACACAGAACAAAGAACTCAACATTCAACTCTCAATCACAAGTTCAAACTCCAGGTCTATATTAAGAACTCAGCTAACTGATAATTTGCACAATTAAAGAAATTACAACTCAACTAAAATTCCTCTTTTAATTCTAATTTAATATTTAACTAATGTGAAACTTAAATGCATAATTGATTTAATAAATTAAATCAATTTCATAGTCAAATCATATAAATCTCAATATATTAAATAATCACATAATTATAACTAAGTATAAAAATATGATTAAATAATATGCATTCAATATTTTATTAGCACATTTAATTTATGAATAATAATCAATGCATTTAAGTAAACTACATTAATTAATTATTCTAATTATAGCATAATTACTAAAAATAAGACTTAATTAATAATCACATAATTAATCCTAATTAAAGTAATTAAATCAATAACCCACAAAAATCAACTGAATACATAGGACCATAAATAGATGACTTCCACCAAACACTAAGACATCATGCTCAGACATAGGACTCCTGAATCTTCGTCGGTAAACAAAATTTAGAGAGGTAAATAGAAACTGAATCTTGCCCTTTATAAATAGGACAATAGGCTAGGGATAGGATTGGAACTGAATATTATCTCCCCTCTCTTACCATTTGAGTATGTGCGATAAGGCAATGCTCAATCCTGCCAATTCAGGGGAGACATCGCCCAGTACATATGAACTTGCATAAGAACAAAGCATGTACATAAATAAATATAAAACAAGCAATGGCAGGGATCGACTGGTCATGTAGATCCCGCAAGCAGGTGACTACGACTCTGTCCCTCGACCACATCAAACACATTATACAGAAAGGTAAAATAGGCACGCTCACCATACACATGCAAGTATGGGGTAAGTAAATCAATAAAAATAAATCACATTTTAATATTGAAAAATCCGCTATGGGAGGGTTGTTACAGCCCCCATGACAACCACTCCCTCTTATGTATCCTAACCTATCCTACACTCACACAAGAAAGATATGGACAAATAAACTGAAATAAATCAAAGTCTTTTAAACAATTGTAAAGAAAAGATATATAATGATTAAACTAGAAAGTAAACTAATAATCTAACAATTGATAATTAACACATTTAATGTAACAATTGTAATGTCAGATTAAGGAAAAGAACATATCCATAATTATAAGATGCATTGATAGAAATAATCACTCATAAAGAACAAATACATTTTTGAACGTAACTAAATCACACGTCCTTATCTAAATCACACAATCATAAAAAGTGATTTATGAATCATTTAAAAAAAAGATCACAAATTAACTTAATCAAAGTGGTGATATTGCTATCAGGATTTAACTGTGTAGTTTTTTAGTCAAACTCATTGAATCATAATTCATGAGTAGTGGTTCAACACGAACCCATCTCTCATGAGAATGAATGGAACACTTAACACTTATTGGATCTAGGTGATGCTCATAGAGGTGAAGCACCGGGACTTCCCGGGAGGTCACCTATCCCAGTACTACTCCAGCTCGAGCGCGCTTAACTACAAAGTTTCCTCCATGGTTAAACCCACTCTACTTGCATCCTCATTTGCAAAACCTTCACCAAGAGTTGTGCCTTATGAACCATTCATTAGAAAGCCCCTTAAACCTCATCAATTGATAAGTAGGAGATATTTTTCCACAGAAAGTCAAATTGTGATATTGCTATCAGGATTTAACTGTGTAGTTTTTGAGTCAAACTCATTGACTCATAATTCATGAGTAGTGGTTCAACATGAACCCATCTCTCATGAGAATGAATGGAACACTTAACACTCATTGGATCTAGGTGATGCTCACAGAGATGAAGCACCGGGACTTCCCGGGAGGTCCCAAATAGTGATGGAAATAATTTAATTCTATACATTATTTTAACACAATTCCAATTTGAAAGTTTAATTTATAATAATTCCTTAATTCTTAAATTTTAAGTTGGTTTCCTTCTTCGTTTTCAAATTCTTCATCATTTTGTAATGGACTTTGAAATAATAAATGATTTCATAGAATACATTAATTAATTAATTAATTAAATATTCTTCATTTATTTGATTTTTTTTTTGCAATGTACGAGCAAATAATTTAAATACCTAAAAGTAAATAACAAATTCACCAAAATTTGTTTGTAAATAATCAGTTATCTTATTTTTGTGATATTGTTATGGAGATTCAACTATGTAGTTTTTAGTAAAGGTCATTGACTCATGTTTCATGAATTTGATTCCATAAGTTTGACTCAAAAACTATACAATTCAATCTTGATAGCAATATCAAGATTTTAGTTTTAGTGAAAAATATCTCATACTTATCAGATTATTTAAGTTATATAATTAAAATGTGTCTAGTTTTAAAAAATATATTTATTTCTTATAAAAAAGGATTATCTAAATAAATTCATTCACATGAAAAATTTAGACATTAAAATATATATTTAATTAAATTTATTAATTAATTAAAATTTAATAAAATTAATAAATATAATCAAGTGTGTATTTAGATATCTAATCAAGTATAAATAATTTATTTAAAATAATAATTAATGACAAATTAATCTATTTAATTATGTAAATAAAACATTTATTTAGTTATAAGAGGCGACAACGTCGGTATCTCATAGGCAACAAAACATGTAAGTTTATTCTCTTCGTGTCACCTACGAGTCACAGACCATGTGTTCGCTTGGCCCTTAAATTCTACATGAAATATAAATGAAAATCCGATACCCACCCAACTTTTTTGGCAATTAGATCGATGTGAGCTAAGAGTGTTGCACCAAATAATGATGGAAATAATTTAATTTTATACATTATTTTAACACAATTCCAATTTGAAAGTTTAATTTCTAATAATTACTTGCTTCTTAAATTTTAAGTTGGTTTCCTTCTCCGCTTTCAAATTATTCATTCTTTTCTAAATGGAGTTTGAAATAATAAATAATTTCATAGAATAATATAAATTAATTAATGAACCAAATATTCCATATTTATTAGATACTTATTTTTATTTTTTTCCAATGTACCCAAATAATTTAATTACCTAAAAGTAAATAATAAACTCATCAAAATTTATTTGGAAAGAATCATTTATTTATTTATTATTAAAAATTATTAAAATGAAATTAGAATTTATAAATTGATCTAAATAGAATAATATATAGTAGTATTAAAATAATTATAATTTTTAGTATTTTAATCAAATTATTTTTGTGATATTGTTATCCAGATTCAACTATGTAGTTTTTGAGTCAAGCTCATCGACCCATGTTTCATGAATTTGATTCCATAAATTTAACTCGAAAACTACACAATTCAATCTTGATAGCAATATCAGAATTTGACTTGTACTGAAAAATATCTCATACTTACCAGATTATTTAAGTTATATAATTAAAATGTGTCTATTTAGAAATATATTTATTTCTTATAAAAAAGAATTATCTAAATAAATTTATTCAAATGAAAATTTAAACATTAAAATATATATTTAATCATATTTATTAATTAGTTAAAATTTAATAAAATTAATAAATGTAATCAAATATGCACTTAGATATCTAATCAAATATTTGAAAATTATTTAAAATAATAGTTAATTATAATTTAATCTATTTAATTATGTTAACAAACCATTTATTTGGTTACAAGAGTCGATAATGTCACTTTCTCATATGCAACAAAACATGAAGTTTATTCTCTTCGTGTCACCTACGCTTCGCCCACCATGTGTTCGCTTGGCCCTTAAATTCTACATGAAATTAAATGAAAATCCGATATCCACCAAACTTTTGTTAAGTCAAATGAATGCAATATTATTTTAATTGGAGCGTACGTAGTATTGCGGACGGCTGTCGAGGACTTTATTACGCTTCGCCCACCATATGCTCGCTTGGCCCTTAAATTCTACATGAAATATAAATGAAAATCCGATATCCACCAAACCTATTTTAAGTGTAATGAATGCAATTTTATTTTAATTGGGGCGTATGTAGTATTCCGAACGGTTGTCGAGGACTTCAATATCATTGATTTTTTTGAACTTGACGATATGGTTTCACCAACTCCTTGCTTCCCCAGTAATTTCCGGTAACGCAATCTAAATTCAAATCTTATTTCATTCGAGCATGTTATAATTCTGTGTTCTCTTTCTTGGACAGAACTGGTGCTTTGAAAAATGATGACAATGGATTGCTTTTCATCCTCTCTTCCTTTATTTTCGCTACTTCTGCCACTCTTTCTTATATCCTGCTCAGTGTTTGCAGAGAGCCTTAGTATTATTCCCACAGCTGCGTATGGAGGCAGAACTTGGAGGAACAATATCCACTCTCTAGATTTCCTGACACACTCTGTTTCCAACGATGCACTCGTCAGACCGATCCTTCTGAGCAGCAATGTTTCATATAATAATATGACTCTGCAGTTTGGATGTGGATTCTTCTGCTATGGCATCCCTTGTGAAACAGGCTACCTATTTGCAACTTTCTTTGTTGTCTACGCCAGTGATGGTAGGCTGTTTGATATGCAAATGGTGTGGAGTTCAAACAGAGACCAGATGGTGCAAGAAAACGCAGCCCTAACACTTACTTCCACAGGAGAACTTGTGTTAACGAACTCAGATGGCACTCTTGTCTGGTCTACAAATACTTCTACCCAAGGTTTTCAAAGGATGGCGATGCAAGATTCTGGGAATCTTGTTCTCTTGAATACCTCTGGTACAATCATCTGGCAGTCTTTTGATTATCTAACTGATACCCTGCTGCCAGGGCAGAAGTTTAAGGTGGGACAGAAGCTTACTGCAAACATTTCTCCAAAAAATACAAGCCAAGGTCGTTTCTATTGTACCTTCCTTCGCGATGGCATTGCTATGTTTACAGCCTCTGCACCAGTTAAAATGTATTACAGATTTCCCGAGGAACCTGTAGGTGTGGAGTTATCTTATGGCCAGTTCGACGATCAGTACGACCATTATTATTCTCGAGGACAGCGATCGCCGTTATTTAATATATCAATACCCAAAGGCACCCTTTACAGTAAACTTGGTTCAGATGGGATTGTAAATGACTGCTCGGTCCAAGAAACAAAAGGAAGATCTTGCACTCAGCGGGCGCCATGGATCATGGATTCAGCGTCTGTTTGTGATTCTCCAGGAGCATGCGGAGACTATGGTGTCTGCACAAACGGTGAATGCAGGTGTCCAGGAGATGGCGTTAGGTTTAAACCGACTGATGTCACACAACCCAATTCTAGATGTGCTCCGCGCCTTCCTCTGGCGTGCTCAGAGATTAGTAGGCGTCAAGATTATCAATTTTTGGAAGTGGAGCATGTTTCCTATTTTACATATGTTTATGATAATTCTTCCACCCCAGGTTTGCTGTCAAGTGAGGAATGTAAAACACTTTGCCTCAAAAACTGCTCTTGCAAAGCTGCCTTTTTCAGGTACGAGACCAATTTTTCTAGTGGTAATTGCTATCTAGAGTCGAATGTCTATTCTATGACAGCTATGAGTCCACTGCAAGAGTTTTACAATTCTACCGCTTATATTAAAATCCAGTCAAGGCCCAAGGGCTTTAAGTTTTCAGTTGTCGTCATCAGTTGTGCTTCTGTGGGCGGAGCAATAGCTCTGTTAATCTTATTGTGGGCATGGATAAACAAGTCTCAAAACTGCAGACAGCGGAAAGTAAAGGATGAAGATGATGATGAGGACGATCACGTAGATTGGCCAGAAGGCCTACCTCTGCGTTACACATTCCAAGAATTAAAGAATGCTACAAATAACTTTAGGATGAAGCTGGGAAACGGAGGATTTGGTTCAGTTTACGAAGGTGTTTTGGCTGATGGCTCAAAGATAGCATTGAAGCGCCTTGATGGAGCAGGACAAGGGAAAAGGCAATTCCGTGCAGAAATCGAAACTTTAGGTAAACTTGATCACCTTAATTTAGTAAGACTGAAGGGATTCTGTGCCGAAAAAGCCCATCGAATGCTTGTGTACGAGTATCTACCAAATGGGTCTCTGGATAAGTGGATATTTTCCAGCAATATGCATCAACATTTTTTCTTAGTTTCCTCGACAGTTTTTTCTTAGCCACAATCTACCATCTATATTTTTCTTCCAATATGTTTAAATGTTATATAGGTATTCACAGCAAGTCTGTAATCAGCCGATTACTACCATTAGATAAAAAAAGGCTTATTTATGAAAATTATATTGTTATTGTCTGCATGTATTCAGATAATGTCTCTAAGGTCACTCTCTTAACAGCGTTCGGAGTTATACGGACTTTGCATAATTTGCCTTTATTTATATGTACCCAGTTATAAGATAAGGGATATGCGTTGAGGTAATCATTTTGGTAAATAGTTTTTGCTGGGGGTTGTGCTTGCAAAAATACATGGAGTTTCAAATTTTTTAGAAATATGTTAAATAGGAGTTCAAAGAAAACACTATTGATCTCAATCTAAGTAAAACAAAAAAATTATATGCAGGACAGGTATGTATACAGTTGGGAAAACGTAGAGCAAGGGAAGCCTTTTTCTTGTGGTTTTTATTTTTCCTCCTTGTTTTCTTTAATATGTTTGATTTGTAGGCAACTTGTTGCTTCCCTTAATATGACTGATTTGTATGCAATCACACAACAGGTACATTTCTTGTTGCTAGTACTACAAAACTTAGTATTAGAATTGTTTATATCTTAAAAATATTTTATTTCCACGGGATTTGCGTGGACTTTCTAATTGTGCTACTTTTCAAGATTATCTTTCATTTGTTTTCTACAATACAATTTACGTGGTGTTCTTATTTGTTAAACCTCTGCATTTAGAATTGCATCATTGATTCCAATTTAGAAGATTTTTGAATTTTCAACCATCTAAAATTATTTTAATTTTTGTCATATAAGAAGAGTAATGTGATTAATATAATATATCAAATATCCGTCATCATATAATTAAATTATTCATAAGAGATTATAGGGTGATGACATTTTCAAATGTTGCAAACACCCTAAAAAAAAATATCAATAATTTGTTAAATAGGTCAATTCAAGTTGAATATTAATTCGTTTTCAAAAATCATAATTTTGGTGTGACATTTTTTAAATGTAAAGATAAGTTTGAAGCAAGAGATTCTATTGGTCAATACTCTTTATATCATAAATTTGTTTTACCCCTTGACACATTTACTAGTTATTCCTATTGATCTCCATTATATTATTATAGAGAATAATATAATGCATTCAATAAACATTTTAGCCAACAATGTAAATATAGATGAATCTATGATAGCAGAAAGCTATACCAAGATATTTTTAAAATGAAGAATTAATATTGTAATTAATATCCTTAACTAGTATTTTTTATATAACTTTATATGATTTTCTAGTATCATGCATATATTCATTAAAAAAAAATATTCTTTCAAAAAACAAAGATTCACTATGAAAATTAATCTATTTATCTTTGATTCATTAGAATCTAAAAAAATTTGAAGCAAAATTTTGAAGTTATTAATAAAGTCTACTATGTCATTGAATACACCATTTAATACATATCAACAAAGAATTCATTTATTATTTACCTGCCATGATAGTTAGATTTAGATCTAGCATAAAATAGAAAATTCCATAAGCAATACCGTCTCCTTGAAAAGGAAACATCTCAAAATCCTTGTAATTTAACTAATGGTATAGTGTTATAATATATTGTGTAGTTATAAATAATATGTAAAATATTCTATATTTCTTAATCCATCTCACTTGTAATTAAAATGTATGTAATTGTTGGACATGTGTGGGTAAGTGTTAATAGTAGATAATTATATTAGTTTTAATTATTTTTCACATTATTATTTAGGGGAATGACAAATATCTTACTTTGTGATACTTGTAAATAATGAGAATAAATTTTAGCTGAATCAATCATATTTACTCATGAAAATTAAAACAAAACCAACCAAGAAATGCTTCTCATATTTTACCTTATGATGCTTTTATTCAACTAATGATCTATTTTAATATTTAATTTTTAAGGTTTACTTTAGCATATGTTACTTGTTATTACTTGTTTCTTTATTAAAGTATTGTGATTTGACCATTATGATTATAATCATCTATTTAATCATCTCTTTCAACATAACATCCATATGGTAGCACTAAATAGAATTCTAGAAAATTTCTATACAAGTAAGGTTTTTGGTAAAAATATAAAGCATTCAAAGAGTTGTTTGCATCTATTAAAACAACACATTACCAAAAATATTCCATTAAAAATTAGCTAGAATATTAAGTTGTAGATGGATTTGAATATAAGAAAAAATAAAATCCAAATGATATTAATCTAGAATCTCTCATATTTCTCCATTTAGCCTACTCATGTCATATTCATACTTATTGATAATAGTTGTATGCGTAAAATGTGAGCACACTTCTATGAATCATTACATGCAAGGAAACTCAAGAAAGAACCACCCCGCAAATCGATCCATAGCTCTCTAATCATGGAGATCAATGGTTTAATATGAAAGCCCTCAGAATTTTCCTATTTGTTCTATGCCCGTTGCAAGTACACCATGAAATGAGAGATTCAAGCTATGAAATGCAAATGCAAGCTAATCTATATGATAACAATGCAATTAATCTATGAAAGGAAATCTAGATCTATGAAATAATGCAAGATCTATTCTATGAAATGAAATATGAAGCTAATCTAAATGACCTGAATGGATTGCCATGGGGCATGAGAGAAGAAGACAAGAAGAGGGAAGTTGCATAACCAAGCTCAAATGCTCAAGATCTCCTCCAAAATGCTCCATAACAATTGCTCTAACTCTAAATGATCTTCAAAATATGCTCCAATAATGCTCCAAAAAATTCTATAATGTATGCAAGTCTATTCTCAAAGTATGCAAGGGTTACAAAATGAGAAGGAGAGGGCTCCTTAAATAGGAAAGTGTGGAGGTGGGAGGAAAATGATCAATGGTGGAGATTAATTCTTGGTTGATCCATGTGAGACAAGTTTCCACCAATGAGAAAAAAGGAGAGAAAAAGGCCTACAAGTGTGGAGGGAAAAAGACTTTTTTTATTTCTTTTATTTGTTTTATTTCCTTTTTTTTACCACAAAAGGGGGAATTAAATGATTTTTAATTAAAAGAGGAATTTTCTTTTAATTAAAAAAGAGGAATAATTAAAAGCTAGATTTCTTTTAATTAAAAGAGGAATAATTAAAAGATGGTTTTCTTTTAATTAAAAGAGGAAATTGGGGATTTTATTTAATTAAAAAGGGAAAATCCATTTTAATTAAATAAAATAAAGAAATAATGATCTCACCATAGGGTAAAATTGAAATAATTTATTTAATTGCGATTTGATCAAGGAAATTGATTTTAATTGATTTTAAAAAATCAAAATAATTGATTTATGAAGGAATTGATTCAAGAAATTGATAATTTGATCCAAGATATTTGATAAATTGCTAAAATGGGGGTCCACTAGTCAAGACGACCATTTTAGGGTGCATACATTTGCCCCTCTTTGACTACTGTGTGATCCTCTGTGAACACATGTAGTCAAAGAATGAAAGTTGTGAGATTGATATGGGATCACAAAACAACCCAGACATCAATACCAGAATTAGGTAATTGACATCAGGACAAAGATAAACAAATCTATAAAAAGAGACAAAGTCAACACCAGAATTAGGTAATTGACATGTCAAAGATAAACATCTCAATAAGGTTCTCAAAGAAAGGATTGATAAAGCTGAACCAAGCATTAAAGCTTCAAGGGTACTACCCCCTCGTGATTGAAATCAAAATGAGGTCAAGGAGAACAACAAAGATTGATAAATTTTGATCAAATCAAACTAAAGATAAGGTTCTTGATGAAGGATAAAAGATATAAAGATCACAGAACCAAGGTAGATCATCAAGCATGAAAGATTATGCCCCAAGTTTATTAGAAGAAAGAAGTGGGGTGAAAGCAAATGGAAGACTAGAAGTTTGAAAGATATAGAAAGAAAAAAGACAGAAAGGGATGACCCAAATCAATCAACTGTTTAAGATAGGAAATTTTGATTGAGATCATGAAAGAGGATAAGGAAATGAAAAGCAAATCATGATCACAGTTGATGATAAATCCACAAGAAAGATGAAGGAAAACCCTCTCAGACTCATAATGTAGCCTAAAAATGCAAATTAACATGAAGTTTAACAATGCAAGCTACATGAAAATGCAAAGGTGTACTTGCAATCGGACAACTAATATAGGATTTATTTGTTCATCATTCATGAAGAATGTTAAGAAACTTATTTACAAATCATCATTGGGCCATTATTATCGGACATCAAAAATCACACAATCATCACTAATCACGAAAGTGATCTGAAGATTGAATACAATTTATATTGGATCTTCTCACAATCATCACTAATCACTGAAGCAATTTGAAGATATGAATGAGAATTATATTGGATTGAAATGTGGAAAGATTCTAACATGAGCACCAAAGACATATAGGTCAAGATGACTACAATGTTAGCTTACCCAATTTAATTTAATTTTATCCAAAATGCTTCAAGGGGACAACAAGAAACACTCCAGAATTCTGAGACCACACTCACAAGCAACAAACAAATAAAAAGATGCCCCATGCCCCATGCCCCAAGAGACAAGGAACACTCAACGAAAATCAATAATAGCCAGCACACCAAGAAAAGATCATGACATAGCTGAAGCACTAAGTGTTGTGTTTAAAAGTTTAAGTGTGTAAACTGATATTGAGTTTCGAGGATAAGGATTGAATGCTCGCAAGGAGGCAAGATCACATGACAGAACTGGACAAGACAATCCACAAGGATGATCCAATAAGTGTTGAGAAACACTTGATGTCAGGGGTTGTGTTGAAAAACATAGTTTAGGGTGGTGTTGAAAAACATTGATTGTGACGTGTCCTAAAGACTAACACATCCAAGAGACCAAAGCTAACACAACTATGCCCCCTAGACAAAGACAAAGACCAATTCCAAACCAAAGTGACAAGGTAAAGGCATGATGGAAATGGCTAAGTGTCTAAGACGTGCTAAGAAATAGGAGTGCAAAGGTCTCAAGTAGCGCTTGTTTTCAGGTTTTCACCAGTCGGATTTATTTTTAGGACTTTTTATAATTTTTATTTTTTTTGGAATATATTTTTTTTTGGAGATACATCAAAGCGCCTATTGCTAGGTTTTCACCAAGATGATCATTTTTTAAGGACATTTTCTATTTTTTAGAATTTTTTTAGCATCATATATCAATTTGTTTGATTTTTTCAAGATCAATAAGTATATACAAAGGATGCCCCCAGACAGAATGGGCATCAAGGCTAGAACTTCTTCAAGTGCAAAACATTGATGGGATCGAGGAGCTTCTCTCACTCTGCTGTAGATAGTAAGCACCTGACCCAAAAGAAGCTATAATAATCTCCAACCAGTTTTCCCCCAGATAGAATGGGCATCAAAATCTCAATCAAGATCACATTGTGTATTCCTAATGTTTAGCAAGGTGTGAGGTGATGCAGATGGATTAGCAAACTAGTGGAAGAGATGGAAGATAGGAGAATGAAGGAGAATGAATGTGAAGAAATCCTCAAAGGCAAACTCCTCAAGAGTACCCAAGCTAGGGAAAAGGAGACATTGTGTAAAGCACATTTGGATAAGCAAATAAAGGCCAACATAGGATAAGTCACAAAAGCATAATTTAAGAGTGAGAAAGGATGCAGTCCAAAGGAATAGACATGCCAAGAGGTCTCATAGCATTGTGTTTCAATTTTTGTTTTCAGATCAAGACCAAAGGGAAAGGGATAGCGGTAGGCAAAAATGAATGAAGGCTAGACATGAAAGGAATGAAAGCAAGATCATCGTAAGATAGCTCATAAGATAGCCCAAATGTTCACGTATCGATCAACATTGTCAAGATCAAAGAGAGAAAACAAAATGGATGAAAGATGTAGAAGAACTACGCATGATGCCTAATTGCCAGGTTTTCATCATGGTACTTATCCAAGGTGCCACAAGGGAGTGGTTTTCACCATAGGATGAAATTATTTCTCTTTACTTTTGCTACCAAGGTGCCTGTTTCCAGGTTCTCACCAAGGCACTTTTCTTTTTCTTTTTCTCTTTTATTTTATTATTTTTATTTTTTTGAATTTTTTAGAAGAAGACAAGCTTTTTAGATAATGCTCCTTGAAAAGATAAACCAGGATATGCCAAGGATTCAAAATGATATGCTCAAAGATGTTGAAGGGGAAAGGAAGACGTAAGAGGAAAATGGAGGATAAGGTTTTATGCAAAGTGAGTGAGGTTGGAAGTTAGGAGGAAAAGACAAATGAGGAAAAGGGATAGAAGGTAGAAGGATAGTGAATGAAAGGATTGTGAAAGAGTAGACAGAAAGGAAGGCCAGATCAACGTCGATACAGACCTCGAAGGGTAGCAGGAAGATGGAGGAAATGTGTATGAAGAAATATGGTGAATAGATAGCAGAGGTTGAGGTTTAGGTGCATGGAATGAAATAATGTTTTTGGAAGGGGATGAAGTGGAAGCCTTTGGAAGCTTGAATGTCAACTTCACTTGTTGCTCAACATGAGACTCTTTCAAGAGAGATTTTGGAATCCATATAGCCTTAGGCTTTTTATTTCCTTTTGATGTTTTAGAGAGAATATCTTCAACGATGGTTTTTGGAACCCATACTTGTCTTACTATTTCCTTCTTAGATATCTCTTTTGACTTTATTCCCCCATGTCGATTAGAGGAGACATGGTGATATTCTTTATTAGATGGACTCTAGTATTTCTTCTTTTTCTTATATTGAGCATTCAAGTTTCTTCGAAAAGACTTGGGACTTGTGGAGGAAGAAGAAGAATATGATTGGTTTAGATGAGGGGATGAATGAAAAGAATTCAAGGGTATGCATCAACGTTGATCTTGAGGAAATATAGGAGATGGAGGGACATAAGGACCCAAGATGGATGGAAAATGTGAAGCCCTTAGTATTGGTGGAGGAGGTCCAAAGATGGACATAGAAGAGGCAAAAGGATAATCAATAATCTCATAGTCATATATATGACAACCAAGGACATCAGCATCTTTAGAGGGAGTATTAGACTTTTCAATAGAATCGTGAACGTCTTGAATAGGAGCACTTTCTTTAATAAGATCATTCAAAGCTTGCAAAGATTTAGGAAGAGTAGAAAGTGAAAGTGAACATGGAGCAGTAGAACAAGAAGATGGAAGACTTTGATCTTGACAATAGCGTAATCGCACAATTTTCTTCTTGATTTTCAATAGGCTTAATATTGGAGGTAACAACACCATTTTCAATAACCTTAATAGAAGTATCATCTTTGGAGGGTGTAAGCGAGGTAAGGTTATTTTGATTGTCAATAAGCTCAATGTTTTAAGTAGTAACTTGATCTTGCTTAGGAGAAGACTTAAGACATGTTGGGATAAATGAGGAAGGATGTAAGGGATCAAAAGAACCATGAAATGAATAAGGGACATCATCAGCATAAAAATGGACATCTTGATCTTTCTTTATGTTCTTTTCTTTATCATTTTTAGAGTCCTCTTGACATGGAGCCACTTCTAAGGACAAGGAAGCATATTGAGATTGTATGAGAGATTTGGGAAGAGATGAGGAAGGATTAGCTAATAAAAGGGAGTAAAATGGATTTGACAATGAGGAAGGATTAACCGAAGTAGGCCTTATAGGATATGAAAGTTTAGGATCTTTAGGTTTAGCATTATTCGAAGTATTCACAACCAAGGGAAGATTAGCTTGAGTTTCTTTAAAGGTAGCCTCTGAGAATAACTATAGGGATCAGCATGAAAAGCATTAGGACTTTTTTCAGATGGAGGATTTGTAGAAGATTTGGCAACTCTAGGAGATGTATGAGTATCGAAGGAAGCAGAGGATGGAAGCGAATCATCAAAAAGTACTGATTCATCAACAACATGATCTTTCTTGAGAGTTTAATCTTGTTGGGCAAGAAACCTATCTTGTTCCTCTTGTATGGCTCTTCTTTCTTTGTCTAACAAGGCTTGCCTTTCCAAATCCTGAAGTCTATGTTGTTCTTCCTTCCTAGCTTGTTCATCAATGAAGGCTTTCTTTTCACGCTCAATCCTCTGAAGTCTATCATCC
Organism: Chamaecyparis obtusa; assembly: GCA_027943335.1. Classification (NCBI taxonomy): domain Eukaryota; kingdom Viridiplantae; phylum Streptophyta; class Pinopsida; order Cupressales; family Cupressaceae; genus Chamaecyparis; species Chamaecyparis obtusa. The sequence goes on from BSBK01000215.1 coordinate 2,329,164, forward strand.
ATGTATCTTGGAGTTGAACTTTTCTTTGACCATCCAAAAAAATCTTTGTCATAGGCTATATTCACATGCGTGTCATCAATTTTATCACTTTTGCTTCTATGTTGTGATCGCACTTTTTGATAGGTATGTCTCTCATCTCTTTGATAATCTTTACTTTTAGCATGAGAGCTCTTAGAGGAGAGAAGCTTATAGTAAAGATCAGCATAGATGTATTTCTTTTCCTCATTATAAATATCACATGGGCATTGTTCACAAAAATCATCAACGATTCTATCAAAATCAAAGTTATATGGATCATCACCACAATCTTTTCGATGCGATTTCTTATTAGGAACATAGGCATAGTCCTATCCATCATTATAGTAATAGTCCTCAGAGTCATAATCATAGTTGGAATACATGGTTCTAGAAGAAGAGGAATCTTGATGGTATCTTGTTGTTACCAGCATGAAAGAAAAGGTACTAGACAATAGGTTGACCTTAAGAAACGACGATCACACGAGGATAGAAAAAGTTTTAACTTGTCCAAAAGATATGGTAAGATAGAAATATTTTCTATAAGGAGTAAACCAACACTATCGGAGTGGTGTCCCAAAATTAGGCGACACTTCACGGGAAAAATAATGCGATTCACCCAAAATTATCAAACTTTGAAATTGAGCTATAATGGAAATGGTTGGACAAGAACTTACTCAAACTCTCCAAGCGGATGTATCAAGGATCCAAAGGCTAACTTCTTAGCAAGGATGGTCTCTAACTCACCGACTCCAAACAATGTCACTCGTAAAATCAAAGGATTGCTAACACAAGAAGCTAAAACTTGACTCAGATTGGGACGGAACTTAGTTTTAGTATCAGATTCTTCAAAATATTTTGCAATAATGATCAAGCACATAGAAAAACAATTAGGGAGTTCAAGCAAATAGTCTTCAAGCAATGGGCAAGGGACAAATAAACCTTGTGCATGAACATAGATAGTGACTTAGTATTCCTCTAAAGACCACTTGTGTATGTTCTTGAGAATGTTTTTTAGTCATGTACATAGTCCTAGAAAATAAAAAAGTTGGTTGCACTATGGTTTGTAGTAATGGTCAACTCTATAAATTTTGCAATCTCAAGAGGGAGAAATCCAATCCCAGTGCACCAGGGTTTTGACACAGTTTGAGAATTTAATCAATCAGGAGTTTCTGAGGAGATCTGATAGCCCAACAAGAGACCACACCTGTGGAGATTTTTTCCACAAGGACATTTATATAGCGATTGTTGCAAACATGATAGAAATGGCTATTACCACTTGAGGTTCCCTACATGGTTTACCCTCTCTAACAAGGAAGACTCACAACATAAAACATAGGAGTTAAGGTCATCTCTTGAGGTGATGTGTCCTCAAGAAGGCCTTCTAAAAATAAAAATAAGTAATTCACTATCAAAAGTATCAAAATAAGCACTAAAGGTGGAACACTTAACTCTTCAAGTAAATGTGGAGTGAGTCCAAAAAATGGAACATTTAACTCCTCACAAAAACTCAAAGTGAGTCTACACCTTAGAGAACTAATGAGATCAAGAAAGCATAAAATGGGAAAAACTTTGTGGAACACTTAATGCTCTTTTCAAGTAGACCTCTCCCTTGTTATATGAATGCTGGGATTGCATCCAACATTAAGTGGCAATTAGAATGGGCAAGTCCAACAACCCAATTTTTCTAACAAGATCAATCAAAAGTACTTCCAAAGTTGCTTATCAATACTACTCACAAATGAAAAAGGGTTGAACAATGGAATATTTAACTTTTCAAGTAAACATAGAGTGAGTCCACAAGGTGGAACATTTAACCCTCCATGTAAGCAAGGAATGAATCCATGCACTCAATCACTCAATGAGATATTTGATATTGGAAACCAAGAATTACTTATGGATTAAACACAAACATTCACTTACACAAACTTGAAAGCAAATCTATGTTCTTTCCCTTTATAAATCCAAAGATGTGTCTATGAAAGCATGTAAATCATTCAAGCCAAACACATGAGAGGTTCTTTTTAGATCCAAAATCCAAAAGTTATAGAGATGCAAAAGAATACCTCAAATCCTTGCAACACGCTTAGACTGTCTAGTAGATTTTTCTCTTTTTTTATTTTAAGCCTTTGAGCAAAAAGCAAGCGACAAACCCTTCAATGAACAAGACAAGGAAACAAGCAAACAAAATATGCAATGTATATTCAACTTATGCAAAACCTAAGGTGGTTAGATCTGAAAATCAATGGTTAGGAGCAATAATAACTAGCAAATAATCCAAATGACAACTTACATCATGCATTGAACCATGTGAAAAATAAGTGCATGCTAATCATCAAATACCCTTTTTTTAATTTTGATTTTTGACCTAGTCAACAAGATTGGACATATACCACATGAATTCGGACCCCAAATCAAAAATACAGAAAAGAGACCCCTATCAAAAAATAGAGAGCTTTCCAAAAATGTCAAAATTTTGAAAAGATCTTTTCATTTGTGCTATAGGGAGCCATTTTCTCAAAATAGACCTATTTTTGTAAATTGACCAAATGAGCTATGATATGATCTCTAATTTAAAAACACAATGAATAGACCCCCTTTAGAATTCAAGACCTTTCCAAAAATGTAAATTTTTTTGAAAATAATGCTAATTTGCGTCCAAAATTGATTTTTTATGAAAAATAAAAAAAATTATACATAATTGAAATTACCTCTGAAAAATCTAAATTTTTTATTGAAGCTTCTCTGATATGTTGCCAACCTGAAAAACAAATTTCAAACCAAAACTCCAAGCCATTTGAGAGATGATAAAATCTTTCAAATCTAGGGTTTTCTATCTCCAAACAACTCCGCACAAGGGTTAGCTCCCAAAATAATCAAAATTAGCATGCAAGAGGTGGGTTTCCCCATGGTGGGCACCAAAGATGTATGCGTAAAATGTGAGCACACTTCTATGAATCATTACATGCAAGGAAACTCAAGAAAGAATGCCCCCACAAATCGATCTATAGCTCTCTAATCATGGAGATCAATGGTTTAATATGAAAGCCCTTAGAATTTTCCTATTTGTTCTATGCCCATTGCAACTACACCATTAAATGAGAGATTGAAGCTATGAAATGCAAATGCAAGCTAATCTATATGATAACAATGCAATTAATCTATGAAAGGAAATCTAGATCTATGAAATAATGCAAGATCTATTCTATGAAATGAAATATGAAGCTAATCTAAATGACCTCAATGGATTGCCATGGGACATGAGAGAAGAATACAAGAAGAGAGAAGTTTCATATCCAAGCTCAAATGTTCAAGATCTCCTCCAAAATGCTCCATAACAATTGCTCTAGCTCTAAATGATCTTCAAAATATGCTCCAATAATGCTCCAAAAAATGCTATAATGTATGCAAGTCTATTCTCCAAGTATGCAAGGGTTACAAAATGAGAAGGAGAGGGCTCCTTAAATAGGAAGGTGTGGAGGTGGGAGGTAAATGATCAATGCTGGAGATTAAATCTTGGTTGATCCATGTGAGACAAGTTTCCACCAATCAGAAAAAAGGAGAGAAAAAGACCTACAAGTGTGGAAGGAAAAAGACTTTTTTATTTCTTTTATTTCCTTTTATTACCACAAAAGGGGGAATTAAATGATTTTTAATTAAAAGAGGAATTTTCTTTTAATTAAAAAAGAGGAATAATTAAAAGCTGGATTTCTTTTAATTAAAAGAGGAATAATTAAAAGATGGTTTTCTTTTAATTAAAAGAGGAAATTGGGGATTTTATTTAATTAAAAAGGGAAAATCCATTTTAATTAAATAAAATAAATAAATAATGATCTCACCATAGGGTAAAATTGAAATAATTTATTTAATTGCGATTTGATCAAGGAAATTGATTTTAATTGATTTTAAAAAATCAAAATAATTGATTTATGAAGGAATTGATTCAAGAAATTGATAATTTGATCCAAGATATTTGATAAATTGCTAAAATGGGGGTCCACTAGTCAAGACGACCATTTTATGGTGTATACAATAGCAAGTTAATTCTTATCTAGTTTCCAATCTTGTTTTTCATGACTCGCCCAAGAGTCTTACCTATAGAGAATAAAAAAACCTATACAAAGAAGGGAAGCAACACAAAAAGTTATCTCATTGGTCACTGAGCTAATTGCATTGATACAAATAAATAATACACAATGTAAAAATTATTTAATATTGAGCTTGTGATGAGGTATGAGAGAAAAAACTCCAACCACTACATCCATTTTATTTTTGATTAAGTTGAAAGCAGGTTTTGGGGGAACCCAAAACTATGAACAAGTAGATTTTGACAGGGATCTAGAACCCCACAAGGATAGATCACTCCCTCATAAAATAAAATAATAGTATAGAAACCTAAAATCAAAAATCAAATTGTATCCTAGAAAGAATAGATAAGCAAAGAACAAGCTACCCCTAACAAAACAAATACATTATGCCAAAGCCTAACATCAGAGAATTGATTTGTTTAAATTAAAGATCCATGGGATTTTGAGGCTCCCTAAACCATTACTTAGGGGTTTGAAATGGCTCCAAAAAAAATTTATAATCCATGAGAGTCCTCCATAGTTTTTGGAAAATAAAGCACCAGACTCCATCAAGAGATAGGAGAGTCCTAAAACCATCCAACAACCTTAACCAAAAATAACTAGCCAGCATAATGGGACCTTGAAAACTATCAGTATCGACATGGCCAAAATAGGAACAAACATGGAATTTAACAAGGTATCCATTACCGTAAAGGGGTTTGGACAAGATCCCAAAACTAGCAAAACCTTCATGAATTCCAACAGATTAGGAACCATCTACAAAGAGAAAAGATCTAGCACAATGAGAGGGAAGAGAAGGAAGTCAACACATTAACACACCTCTAAGTTGCTTGAAATGCTAACAAACCAAACCCCCAATAATCACTGCAACAAAAAATCCATCACCAACTACACTGATAGACACAGGTAGGAGAAGGAAAATTGAATGTAGCGAAGAAAGAAGGAAAGGTGATAACCCAATAGTACCCCCAGTCAAAGGATTGTCACAACCATCCTCCAAAAAAAAACCAACAATCAAATGTTTCTCACCTACCTCCAAACACTTGGTATCCCCATAAGAATAGATTTAATCCACCAATATAGAAGACAAATCCACCTCAACTAGTATAACATCACCATCTGCAAGAAAACACATCTTCTTCACTACAAGAAAGTTCACCTCTAAAGCACTTCCATCCAACTTCATAGGAGGCATAGCCCAAACACATAAAACTAGCATAAATAAGCAGCAACATGGAAGGAACTTAGCACAACAATGGGAAAGGAGGAGGGTGAGCGAGCATCAAAGCCCAAATACTTCCAATTCTCACATATCACTACAAGAAAATGAACTTCTAGTACAAGGAATGTAAGAAGACATCCATGAATACAATAATGTACATCCACTGAAGGGTAACCCCACAATAGTGGGTTACACTTTTTTGGATATGCTATTTTTTTTTCTGAAATAACACATTTTTAAGAAAATATGATGATTTAAGCCTTGAGTTTTCTCATTTAAAGTAATTAATTAAAAATGACTGGATCAAAGCCTCTAGGATCAAAATATATTTGATATAGCCTCTCTATTCATCATACATACTTGTAATGGAGTCTTATTCACACCTATTAAAATGTTGTCAAAAAATCACTTTGACTTTAGGTTTTGGTAGACCAAACAACTTTGGATTTTCAAAAAAAAAATTGTAGATGATTCTACTTGGAGAAAGCTTTCTAATGACTACAATTTTTATATATATTGAGTTCATTGTCACTTTCAAATTTTACTTTAATTAAACATAGGTTGTTTGGTTGTTCAACAACATGTCTCTTTGAGGCTTCAGGAAAAATAGTAAATTACAAAAATAAAAATTATAAAAAATATGTAGGAAAAGTGTATTTGTATTACCTTTCTATCCAAAAAATAGAAAATGAATTTTGATATATACAAAGCAAGTTAGAGCTATCCAAAAGGACCTATGTCTGAATTACAGTTATTGTCACTTTAGAACTTAATAAAATATGAAATATTAGACCAAAATGGATAACACCAATTCCATCCATTATATATTGAAGTTAAAAATGTAACTCAGAAATAATTACATAATTATCATTTGTGAAACAAAAGTTATGCTTATCCAAGTGATAGTCACTCCTGAAAAATAATGATTTTTCTCAAAACCCACTTTTCGAAGGAGAAGGAAAAATGGATTCAAATAAAATTTAATTTTTTAAAATATAATATATTTAGAAACTAGAAAGAAAATTCTAAAAGTCTCTAGTTTACATCATCTTCAAATTCGTAATAGTTTTGCAGAAATTCATCTTCAAAAGTGAAGTTTTTTCTCAGAATGCTGATCTTAGTGTCAAAGTTTACCAAAAAATGGGAACCAGTTTTGTGGGCCCACCCTAAAATTTGTCACAACCTTCCACAAACAACAACCCTACAACTAAAATCCTATTATCTTTCACAAACAAATAGATCCTTAAAGAAGGGATCCAACAAGGAGAGAAGAAAGGAAAATTAGTTAGCACATAAAAGCCCCCATTCTTAAGATGCTCAACCCCAGACACTTCCAATAACACCTCACCCAAGATCCCGCTAGACAGGGCCAATAAACCATATTGTAGGTAACCAGCCCTCAGACATGAGATGGCAAGGATGAGGGATAAAAAGAGAGTTGGAGAGTGACCAAACAAAGGATGATGGAGAGGACATGCATATGCACAAAAGATCCCCCCATATTAAAACACATATAACCATTCTCCCCCGGCAACATAATTCTCAACAACTACCAACCTCCAAGACCCTTAGCAATCTTCTCTAGAGTATCATTAACCTTGAAAATAAGGAATGAAGTGGAAGGACCAATAACATCAAAGCCAAAAATCTTACCAAACAAAGAAAAAATCACCCACAAGAAGAAAACATTCAAGAAATCACCACAGATGAACCTAGCATTAGACCACCTGGCAACAAAAACTCAAAATAGAGATGAGAGGAAAAGAGAGACAAAATTGGCAAAGCCCACAACCAAAAGAAAACTAGCCCTCAAAACCTCCAATAACTCAAAAAAAGGTTTTCAATTGCCAAGATCTCCAATATGAGCTCCAAAACATATATTCCAATCCAAAGATAAAGATTGGAGACTCCACGGAGAGACCTGAACCTCAAAAGCCATAAGCAAATTAGAAAAATAAATAAACAAGACAACAATATCCAAAAATAGAGAGGAGAGGGAAAGAGTGTAGAGATCATAAAAGACCATCCCTAATTGAAACCTAACCCATCTTACCTCTCATAATTCCTGAAGGAAGATTCCATCACCACAAAATCTACCACTAGTAATAAAGATGAAAATCTCTCCCAACTAAAAGAGGAAGCGTAGAAAATGTATTGAGAGAAATAGAAGACTCCATGACCACCAATATTAGGAAGGAAACCAAGCTTAGTTGAGAAAGAGTAAAAGCCCCTCCAAGCTCATAATCAAGCCATGAGCCAAAACATATTTGCACAACATCCAAAAGAAAGTATTCTTGTCTAAAATACATAGAAAGGAAAATATAATACAAAAAATCCATTATCTCTCCTTGTAAGTACCACAAACAAAAGCTCAAAAGTAGGGTAGCCAACACAAAAAACACCACTCAAAGAGCTTTAAGAAGAAAACCTCCAACAAAAGAATAACATTTTCTATTAAATAAGTATATGAAACTGTTACAACTGAAGGACTTTCATAAAAAAAGTATGTATCAAAAAACTTATCCACCAATCCTAAACTTCAGACTTATCAGTATAATTGATTTCCAAGTCTTTCTAGATACAGAGCTTGCTATGCTATGTTTTTATACATGTTGCACTTAATCATCACCAAAAAAAAAGGGAAAGAACTAAACCAAGCCTAGGACTCAGGTGCCCCAGCCATCATATCCCCTAACATGCATATTTCCAGGATCATATGCATTATTATCACTTCTTTGTTCCCCAAAACCTCATGGTCTTTCATTAGAATAACTCTGTTTGGCTTTTTCAACAGTAGGATGGTGTTCAACTTCTTGTGTATTGCTCAAGATCTCAATATCAGATTCAGCTACACTTTCTATTTTTATGTTTCGTGTTTGTTCACTTCTACTATCAGGAGGTACATTTGCAACTAATACAACATCCTCTTTGAAGATAATTGTTAGTCCTTCCTTCATCAATTCATCAAATCTTTCCATTGAAATATGCAACACCAGGGAAACCTATGAAATAATCAAAGATTTTGTGAGTTTGAGATCAAACCTAGTAAGCTCTCTCTACCTATGCTGAAATATGTCTTCATTTCTCCTCTTCCAAATCACCCATAAGATTTCAAGTGTTAGCACAAACCAAAATTTGTTCAAGGAAAAATTAAAGGACTCCACAAAACCAATAACAATCTCATGCTATAACAGACCATATTTAGAATTCCATTTCACAGGCTTGCCAAAAAACATACTCCAGATCTTATAAGAAAATTCACATTAAAAAAAATGATGTTCAAAGGATTCCAGACTTTTACAAAAAGAGAAATTAACATGACTCAAACCATTAGCATTATGAAAATGACCGATAGCTAGCTTTTTTAGCATAAGAGTCCATCTAAAACAGGTCTTTCTAGGCTCAAATGGGTATTTCTGAAATAATTCAAGCACAAGATGCCACCTAGAGCTAGACCAGTTACCTTTCCATCCTTGGGAAATCCACTCAATGACAGAGTCATCCCTCTTAATCATATTATAAATTTTTTTAGTATTAACATAAAAAAAGGAAGTACCATCAATCCATTTTAATTGTTGCAGAAACTGCTTACTATTCATAGTTTTGCCTGGGAATCTCCCTCCAGCCTCTTTTTTAATTAGGGAGTATGTTTTCTTCTAAGATCCAGCAAGATTAAATTTATTACTAAGATCCTCTCAACTTGCAAAGCTATTATTGTCAAGAATATTGATAATTCTTTTAATACCTTAGGCATTTCAGGCCTTGGCTGAGTAACTTTGGGTGAGAGCCAAAGATTTATCATTTAGAGATATACCCCACTAGATTGATATGTCTAGTACAAAGTAAGTGGGTGATTTCCTTATAGCCTCCTTGAAGCAAATGAGTCCCTTTACTTCAGACCAAGCCTTCCAAATAGACTTAAAGACAACAGATCCAAATGGTTTTATTTCAAACTGTCCCAACATCAAATCAATTAGTGGAATATTTTCCAGTTGTTTGCCTTTTTAATTGAGGATCTTTCTATATTGTTCCTAATTAACAATTGCCAAGGAGCATCCCCAATCAAGATTTTAAATATCCATTTGGCAGCTAGAGCGATGCCATGAGTTTTCAGGTCTTTTAATCATAGACCACCTTTATTTTTAGCCACATAACACCATTTCCATTTCACACAATGCCTTTTCCTATGTCCTATTCCATCTAACCACAAAAATTCTCTCAAGATCTTTTCTAGTTTATGAAACTGATAATTTGCAAACAACCACGTGGAGGGATAATACAAAGCATATGAAAATAATACCTTTTGAACAACCTGAACACCTCCTGCAATGGAGAGCATATGTGTTTGCCACTTAACATGTTTCCTTTCAATTTTTTCAAAGATCCATTGCCACATGTCCTTTAGTGATGGTTCTACTAAAAAAGGAATCCCAAGATATCTTACCATCACCTGGGGCCTGTTCCAATTCCATTCCAAGTCAGAGATCCAATCAGGTGGAGTGTCCTTCAAACTTATCACTAAAGACTTTTGTGGAGGAATTTGGGCTCCTGAAGTAGAGAAAAAAAAATCTAATCTCTTCATAGCATTTTTAAAATTATCTTTAGTAGCCTTCAAGAACAAAGATGTGTCATTAGCAAATTGTTGATTGATTAGCTCCTCTTTATTAGGCAAAGATATGGCTTGAACTGGAGGCCCCATTTCCTTACTTCTCAAAATATAATGCATAGCATCAGAAGAAAATACAAAAAGGGTCGGGGCAATAGGACACTCCTGCCTGATTAACCTCTCCAGGGGAATCAATTCTAAAATCTCCCCATTGATCTCCAAAATAGTGGAAGAGTCTTTGAAAAGTAATGCAATCCATTTACAAAATGAGTCAAGAAATCTAAAAGCACTGAGTATACCTAGAACAAAATTCTACTCAATTCTTTCATATGCTTTCTTAAAGTCAAGAAGCACTATACATGTATCCTGATCATTAAACCTAGCCCAATGCATTACCTCCCAGCTTGTGATCAAGCTCTTAGGTATATACCTCCCTCTTATGAATCTAGTTTGACTAATTGATACAACTCTTTCAAGAATACAAGAAATTCTTCTTGCAAGAACTTTAGCTAGTATTTTTGTATGATAGGTTAAGTAATGTGATTAGCCTCGAGTTTTTTACAAGGGTCTTCTCCCCACTTTTTGGAAGAAGCTTTATCACTCCTTGATTAATATTTTGACCAAGGGACCCATTTACATAAGCAAATTTGTATACATTAACTTCTTCTCCAATCCAATCAATGGTATTCTTGTAGAATTCAACTAGAAGCCCATCTAAACCTAGTGACTTATCATTGGCCATGGAGAGGATGGCATTCTCAATTTATGATAATTGGATTTCCTAACTAAGTTTTTCAACTTCTTCTTTTCAAATCAGCTTAGGGATTAATGTCATTCAATATTCTAACTTTTTTTGTTTTCCCTCCTCATGTTTAGATTTGAAGAGGTTAGAGTAGAATTCATGAAAAGATTTCATTATTCCTTGTGTGTCCTCCACTATATTGCCATCCACCTAAATACTGTCAATTCTTTCTCTGATTTTCTTTTGTTTTATAATATTAAGGAAATATTTGGTTCCTTTGTCCCCTTCTTGAATCCAATTCATTCTTTCTTTGATATTTTACCCTTTAGTATAAATAGAGGATAGTATGAATCCTTACATAATGCCTTTAACTTTATCTTCAAAAAAAAAAATTCTCCAATAAAGGTTGTCATAGAGGTCCAAAATTCTATCCAAATCATAGAAGACCACGTCAAAACCACATGCAACAAGTCAAAAGAAAGGAAAAAGACTACAACAATGCAAATAATTTCACAAGACAGGGGCCTTGAAACCCCTAAAACTAAAACACTTGCCACAAAAACCTTCATAGAGAAATGTATCCAACCCACGAGAATATCTAGCCAAAGAGAGGTAGGAACCCCAAAACTATTGGTAGAAACACATAATGGAGAGAGCATGGAGAATGTCCAATTCCCAAACTTTGATTAATGATAGAATGAGGCCAAATACTTCGAGTCATGCTGCGAGGAAAGTTCCAAGAAATCAACATGGAGGAGGGATTAGAGAGCCACATCACCACTACATATCTCAAGAATAAAGAAACTGAATTATTGTCCTCCAACTTCTCATCTTCACCCTCCCCTCAAGACCCTTCGCTAGGGGAAACCCTAGGTCCAAATTTCAAACTTGTCTTCCACCATGCCTTCCCTCTCATCGGTCTTGAGCCACCTCATCCATTTTGTTTCTTCATCTGTATCTTGTGTATTTTTAATAATTCTACTTACAATATACCATAAATCTTTATCTATTAAAAATAATTATATTTTAATTTAACATATGCAAAATTTATATCTCTAAAATTTAGCAATAATTATTAATTCCACTATTTTCACAACCTTAGATAATCAAATAACTTCAAAAAAATGTGTCTTGATACTTTTTAATAGATACAGAAGTTAATATATTCTACAAAATAAAATTCATGCATACCTTTTAGAATGTGTTTCCACTCCTGCTTTATTATTTGGACTTATCCTATCTCATTCCACCTTGGATTAATTCATTAGATCAATAATTAAAATATTGGTGTTTACAATTGCCACAATCAATTTTTATCATGTACTTGTTACTTTTTATGTAGGAAAGGAAAGGTATGCATATTGTCAAGCTGACTTTGCTCGCCTTTTTGTAAATTCACTGGTTTTGATGTCATTCAAACGACACCTTCCCACTTTGCATATTTTCATACCATGCTAGAAACATTTCAATACCATTCAACCCTAGTAGGGTATGTACATGATCATGAGGGGCCAAACTATGGCCTTAAGTGGCAATGAAAAATCAATGAATTAGGGTTAGTCAACTTGACATGAAAATTTGAACTAGTTATCAAACTTACATACAGAAATTTTAAGAATAGAATCTGTAGGAAATTGAATGCAGTATCTAAACTACTATCCATTTTCTGAAAACAAATTGATCTAATTAGTCAAAATTTTAGATTTCAATGTAGTAGTACCAAAATTTCAAGAAACAAATAAGAAGTACATGTATGTCTTACCACCTTATTCATAATCTAATGATATTAATTTTTTTATAATATTTTATATATAAGTAGCAGACTCATTCCCATATGTGACTCTTATTTTTTTATAATTTTATTCTGAAAAAAATTTAATTATTAATTTTCTGTTACAACATTTTCAGAATAAAAAAAGTCTTATATCTGACCACCTTAACTCATTGAAAATTTTAAAAAATTGAAAAATTATTTAATTTTTCTTGTAGTAGGTGAAACATATAATGTGATGCATGTTTTAGATTTCAAAAATGTTATACAGTTTGAAAGTTATAGCTATTTTTAAATTAGTATGTCAATTAGGACTTTTGATGTAACTCAATTTGAAAATAACTAATAATTACTTATTGAAATCAAAATTTGATAGAAATTATATCAATGAAATCTGATAATATCCTTAAGAAACCCTTTTTGTTTCATCAAATTCAGGTGAAAAGGGGATTTTTCCCACATTGCCACTTTTTGGCCCCTCATGATCTTACACATACCCCAAAGATAAATTAGCAACTTCACTATGATTGAACCTATCAAGTCAATTGGATTAGTATCATGCCACAATAATCTTATCCACAACCATCACTTTGCATTCTTGGACTACATACATATAAAAAGATATACAATTGAGATCCCATGTTTGTTTAATCATTATGAATACATCACAAATTTTTAGCCACTACTTCCATTCCCTTCATCTTCCTAGGAATGAATTGATAATGTATTCTTGGGAGATCATTCATATACATCCCAACTTTATGATGCTTAATACCAAAAACACACACAATAGAACAAAGAAATGCACAGAAATTGAAAGGAATGGAACAGCTGCAAAGACCTGCAACTTGCCTTCTTATTATCCTCAAATGAAAATTACAATATGTAGAATCATACATTCCAGATTCATGTGGGCAGTATAAATATCTACAAAAGAAGAACTATCATCTATAACCCAGAACTACCAGAGATGCCCTAGACAACCCTACGAGCCTTCATTATATAGGCAATTTTAGCCACCCAAGAAGGTTCCAAAATTTGACCTAAACTAAATGCCGACCATTCCCAAAATATTTTATTTATTTGTTTCATTACATTAGAAAGGGCCCCACATAATTTTTGAAACTCAAAATACATTTTGAAGGAAAGTCATATTTTTCATTTTTTGTTCGCCCAACTTCTGGAGAGCATAACTTTTTACCGGGTGCTTTGATTTCCTATTACAGCCCCATTCTAAAAATGTCATGAAGCAATCTATAAAAAATGACTTGTGCAAGCTCCAATTAACTGAAGTTTCGACCCTCAATGGAGCCTCCAAAGCCTTCAAAATTGAGTCCAAAGTTTTTGTACCCTACTGCCAATGCCAAAATTCCTCAATATCTTCACAACCAGAGTTGAACTTGTCATGAAATTTTGCTTGTAGGATGATATGATCATAATGAACCTCCAGGGAAGAAAATAGAACATTCTGAGTACACATGAACAACTTACTAAAAATAGCAAGTTACCACAAATAGGATTTTGCAACAAGCTAGCCCTTATTGAAAACACAATAGGAAATATTTTTGGGTGATGCAAGATTACTCTTACACCCAAGATGCTCCTACATCAAACACCTAGGGTAATTTGAGAAGTGACCCTATCACGTCTCAGGTGTGCAAAGGAAAACCAAGATGATTAACCTCCTCCCTTGTCAGCCATGATGAATCTTCAACAGGTTGTCCTTTCCACTTGACTAAATATTCCTCATATGTCTCATTTCTTGCACTTCTTCCAACACGACTATCCAGGATATCTTCAACCACTTCCATAGCTGAAGAAGATGTTGGAATATGCCACTGCACTTCTGCAACCTAAAATTTCTTAAATATCTTTTTCTTCTCCACCTTCATCTTGTGTTGTGCATTCATTTTATGAATACGCTTCCTGACCTCCTCTTGTAAACTATTTACATTCTCTGCAAAATTATCATCTTCGGCACTACTCACCTCTCTGCTATCAAACTTACTCAATTTAGAAGCATTGTTGGGACTGCTTCCATATATTATCTGTAATAATTATTTACCAGTACTCATGTTCACAACTTCTGTCTGTGGAACTTCATTCTCTGTTGGACACTCAGGTACATTATCAGATACTATATTCTAAAATTCATCCAATAGATCTGCAACTTTCTTAGGTGCAACTTCTACTTCTCCATGCCTCATTCCTTCTAGAAACTTTCTTCCATTAACCAAACAAATTCTGGCATTACTACATACCTTTTCCTCTATTTCTATTAATGGCTTCAGCTTGTGTCAAACTCCATCCTTGGTGAGAGAATAGGTATTTGCATACACATGATGTACTGCACGATGATTAAACTACAAAAGCCTCCCTAACAACAAATGACATGCATCCATAGGTATTATCACACATAACCTCATCATGATAGTTCCCAATCTTAAACTTTACCAAACATTTTTCATTGACAAAAGCTTTATGATCCTTCTGTATCCAAGCAATCTGATAGGGATTTGGATGCTTCTTCCTCCCTAACTTCAACTTATTAACCATTTCCTCAGAAACAAGATTATCTAAGCTACCACTATCAATAATGACATTGTAAACTTTGTCATTAAACTTACACCTTGTGCGGAATAGACTTTTCCTTTGTTCAAGTCCACTCTCATTAGCCAACAATGCCCTTCTGGTAATGTAACATACCCATAAATACGAACAAGAAATAAAGCCAAAAATGCAACCAACAATTTTTTTTATAACACAACACATGTTGATACATAAATGATAATTCCATATTTGCCATATTTATATATACTCAAAGTATCAAACTCAATGTATCATAACACATAGTATCTCAAAGTATCAAACTGATAACATGACCAAAAGATCCAAAAATAACCAAAAACATGAATCAAAAACATCTGCAATAGAGTCAAAATCTGAGGGGCATGATATCCTCCCCACTAGGCTATGGATTACTCCTGGAAGTCTATGAACAAATGAGGATTCTTCCCACATCCTCCCAAGTAGCTGAGGAATCATCTCTAAGATCCCATAGGATCTTTAACTACTCTATGGTTCGACCATTGAGGGTCAGCATTCTTTGTTGTAGTATATGAATTAGCTCCAAAGCTAGCTGCACGTCCTCCACCTGAATATCAAGCCAATTCAATACATGAGAAAAATCAAGTATATATCTCCTAACTACTAAAACATGAAATACATCTTGAGATTTTGTGAGGCTAGGTGGAAAAGAAAGGTGGTAAGCTACTAGACCAATCCATTCCAGAATTTCAAATGGACCCAAAAAATGGGGTGTTGACTTTGAACCCTTCCCATAACATATTGGACTCTTCTGAGGCCTAACTCTCAGAAAATCCTTGTCTCCTATAGAAAACTATCGATCAATCCTATGAGCATCAACATACTTTTTATGTTGGTCTTGAGCTACTACAAGATGCTCTCTGATCCTCTTAACCTGTACCTCCATGTCCTGCAACATGTCAGGTCCTGGGATGACCCTATCCTCCAAATTATCCCAACTTAAGAGAGTCTGACATGGTCTACCATACAAAGCCTGAAAAGGAGCCATACCAATCAAACTCTGGTGCCCATTGTTGTAAGAAAACTCAAAAAGGTACAAATACTCCTCCCACTAGGTTTGTCAGTCCATAACATACATGTGAAGCATGTTTTCCAAGACCTAGTTAATCCACTCATTCTACCCATCCATCGCTGGATGATAGGCTGAACTGAAGTTTAGTTGGGTTCCTTAGGCATGCTGCAATGAAGTCCACAAAGTTAAAGTGAAAACTGAGTCGCTGTCTAAGATGATCTTTCAGGGAATCCCATGCAATCTAACAATCTCTTCCAAAAAGATCTTGACCACTAAAGCAGCCATATATGAAGACCTGATAGGGGAGAAGTGTGCTACCTTGGTCAACTGATCAATGGTAACCATGATTGCATCATTCCTCCTAGCAGTGACTTGAATTCCTACTATAAAGTCCATAGATATGATATCCCACTTCCATTTTGGAATGTTTTGTGACTAAAAAAGTCCTGCAGGATGCTGGTGTTATGCTTTGACCCTCTAGCACTCAAGACATCTTGACACATAATTAGTAATATCTCTTTTCATCCCTGGCTATTAGTAGTCCTACCCAAGATTCACATGCATTTTCTTGACTCTAGGATGAGCCAAGTAAGGTACCTTGTGAGCCTTAGCTTGAATCAATGAGTAGAGATCATCAGTACTAGGTACATAAGTACAACTGTGGTACTCTAGAAAATCATCTTCCTCTAAGGAGTAACCAATGAAATGACCCTCAAGAGTCTTCCCACTATCCGACACTGACTTAACTTCCTGATACCAAGAGTTGTCTAGAAGACCATGCAGAATGAGACTCCTTAAGTCTACACTATGAACAAGTATAGACAACTCATGCCTTCTCTTGCTCAATATTCACAAAGGAACTCCATCCACCTATGCTATCTAGCGTTGAGGTTTAGTTGTGTGAAGATGAATTAGAAACTCCTATGATTAGTGTGGAGTTCAAATTGATGAACCAACAAGAAGTGTCACCACTTGATTAGAGCATGAACTACTATTGCTAGTTCAAGGTAATGCATAGGGTAATTACCCTTGTGACTCTTGAGCTTACATGACTTGTAGGAAATAACACACCCATCTGGCATCAACACTGCTCCTATTCTATCAAGAGATGCATCTGTACATACGAAAAAACTCCCTAAAGAATCTGGAATAGAAAGTATAGGAGCACTTTTCATCTTCTCCTTCTAAATACAAAAAACCTCTTCACACTTGTTGGTCAACTCAAGCCTCTTCCCTTTGCTCTGTAAGGAAGTGATGGGATGTGCAATCTATGAAAATCATGATACAAAGCATCTGCAGTAACCTGCTAGCCCCATAAAACTTTGTACCTCTGTCATAATAGTGGGTGCAGGCCACTCCATGAAAGCTTTGATCTTCGAAGGATCAATTTCTATACCTTCTCCTGAGATCACATGACCAAGATACTTTATCTCAGTCTGAAAAAACTTGCATTTAGATAGATTAGCACACAATTTGTTCTCTCTAAGGCATTGGAGAACCTGGCCTAAATGCTTCTCATATTCTTCAACCGTACTGAAGTAGATTAGTATGTCGTCCATAAATACAATCACAAAGCGGTCAAGGTAATTTCTGAATATGCCATTCATGAGACTCATGAACATGGATCCTAAGCTAATGGTACCAAGATTTAAAATCAATCTTTGAGAAGATCTTGGCACCCTTGACTTGGTCAAACAAGTCATCAATCCTAGGTAATGGATACCTATTCTTGATAGTGACCTTATTAAGCTGTCTGTAGTGAATACATAGTCTTAATGATCTATCCTTCTTTTTGATGAATATTACCAGTGCACCCCATGGTGACACACTAGGATGGATGAATCCTTTGGCCAACAAATCTTCTATCTGAATCTTCAGATCACTCAACTCTTGTGTCGTCATCCTATATGGAGTCTTAGATATAGGCTCAACTCCTCGCACAAGGTTGATACGAAAATCTATATCCCTCTTAGGTGGCATACCTGGAATCTCTTCCAGAAAAACATCTACAAAACCTTGAAGAATAAGATGGTCTAAGGTCACATCCATGCTCTCACCTTCATCTAGATCATTGACTAATACTGCAAATAGTTGACAACCCTTGCGCAAACTATGCTTGAGTTGCCTCGCTGTGATGATGC
Organism: Chamaecyparis obtusa; assembly: GCA_027943335.1. Lineage (NCBI taxonomy): Eukaryota > Viridiplantae > Streptophyta > Pinopsida > Cupressales > Cupressaceae > Chamaecyparis > Chamaecyparis obtusa. Next base: position 2,347,368 of record BSBK01000215.1, read on the forward strand.
AAAGTGACATAGGTCTCTAGATACCTTTGATAAGTTTATCATCACCCTCATCATCCACACAATGGATGGTCTTGTCTCTATAGTCTATATTGGCCTTGTGCTACTCAAGCCAATCCATCCCAAAAACAATACCGTAAGAGGCTAAGGGCCCATTTGGACGTGGGCATATGTAATGCCAGATATAGTCAATTCTAGAATATGTTGCAATTCTGGAATATCATATCCTCAAAATGATATCCAGAATATGTGTTTGACCCATTTAGATGCACCTAGAAGATGACTGAGAAGAAATACGTAAATCCCAAACAAAAATTTGTTTTCATGCTCTACCAACACCAGTGCTCTACCAATCACTTGAAATCTACATATTTCAATATAATAAAAACCATTTAAATGCAAAACATTAGTTACCAGAGGATGTGTTGCAGAGTAGCAGAGCATTGACGGACAAGAGCAGGGAAACAAAGTTACCGCATTAGCAGGGCAACCTAGTAGAGCGTCCACAGATGAGAGCAGGGTTACCAAAAATGAAATCGTTGCAAAAATGAAACTGCGGACACAAAACTTTTTATAAAATGCACGTGGACCCGATGGAAAAACTTAAAAATGGCATAGCAGAAGTGGAATTAGAGGCCCATATTCCAATAACACCTTTTCAACTGGAAGACCGAATGCCCATTTTATGGCCCAAATTGGAATTTCACAAATCCAATTCACTATTATTGAGATGGACACAAACATAGAAGATGGGAATTGGAAAATGCTATTCCAGAATATGGACCCATGTTCCATGTACCAAATGGGCCCTAATGGAATAACTCTTAGATCAAGCATGGTATGAAATGACTCAAGATGCAACCTATAGTTGTGCACTACCAAATCAGTGGTTAACTTGGCTCCAGAAGCCAGTTTGACTTGCCAACTATCCTTATGCCTCGTTGCTGCCAACCTGCAAAGCTCAACAAGAAAAGGTGAAATAAAGGAGTCTGTAGCTCTAGAATAAAACAAGATAGAGGTAGAAATACCTCTCAACAAACCTTCAGTCTCTATGACCGTACTCTGGTGCTCTGCCTACTTCTGATTGAGTGCTACAAAGACCTTGTGTGCTCTTCCAACATCCCCTAATGTAGCCTCTGATGCTACTGCCCTCTTACCAAAAGATGTTGTATTCTTCCTAGGATAATTTACTGCTATGTGTCCATGTTGACCACACGAGTAACATCCTATATTCCTTCCAAGGTTCATGTCAACAAAATTTTGTTTAGCCTGGGGTATACTGCTCTGCTGCATACTCTGAGTGCACTGTGGTTTAGATGCCTGTTTATTGCAGTTAGCATTCTGATAGTTCTTATTCTGGTAGCCCCCACCAGAGTATGGTCCAAACTGGCACTTTTGTTTCGAATTCTAGCCTTGTACATCTATTGGTCTAGAATTGCTTGCACTTTGATTACCTTTGTAGAAGTTCCCTAACTGTTGTACATTACCTTTAGAAGCATTGCAATGATATCTTGACTTCTTCTTAATGAGAATATCTATGTCATAAGCCTCCTTTACAGTATTAGGGGTGAAGGTCCTAGTTTCCTCCCCTATCTTGGTGGAAAGACCATGAAGAAAATAGTGAACCAACATGGAATCACTATCATCATAACCCGAGTACCTCTTAAGCTCATAGAATCGTCGCTCAAAGGTCTCCATAGAAAGATTTCCCTCTCTAAGGTTGAAGAATTCTTTAGCCCTCTTCTACCTCTATTCCTCGAAGAGGAAATGAGTGCAGAACCTATCAATGAACAACTCCCAAGAAACCATATTCAGGTCCAACTGAAGTTTCTCCTGTTCCACTTCCCACCAGATGGATGTAAAGCTTTGAATCTACATAATGGCCCATCTAGCCTTGGTGTTGCTCCTATATTGGTACATTGTGAAGCACCTATCCATATTTAGAACCCAGGTCTCTGCCCTAGATCTCTCTTTCATGCCAAAGAATAGAGGAGGTTTTGTTTTCATTAAGTCCCTCATTTGGCTATTGTTTAATGCTATCTCTTCGGCAGTGAGATTGATAACTAGATTACCAATCTGAACTCCCATGTTATGCCCTCCATGCTGAGCTCCTCCTAATTGATTTCCTACCTCAAGGGTGTCCAAACAGTTCAAAAATTAGTTAAGGAGTACATGAATTTGATTCCCATTGGGATCAACTCCTTGGTTTACCACATTTTTGGCTCCAGTACCAGCATTGGCTTGCCCAGCCCCCTGTCCATGCTAAGAACTTCTTGATGAACTCTCCTCAGCTCTCCCACATCCTTGACGTCTTCCTCTTCCTTGATTATCTCCTCTGCCATGGCCTCTAGGTCTATTCTGACCTTGGGCTCCCCTTGTAAATAGTGGCATCTTGAATGGTAAGAAGAGCTTAGGAAAGGAATAACTCACACAAAACAAACATTCACAATAGAATACTATGATTAAACATCTATCTAGAGTTTCGTAGTGTTGCAACCTAGGGCTTTGATACCAGTGTAACATACCCATAAATGCGAATAAGAAATAAAGCCAAAAATGTAACCAACAATTTTTTTTTATAACACAACACATGTTCATACATAAATGATAATTCCAAATCTACCATATTAATATAGTGTTACTACAGATTACATTTACTACATCAGAATTCCTTGAAGGATATTCTTTTATTCCAACACATCACAAGTCCACTAAATAGTTATTACAAATGATTACAGCAAAGAGACATCAAGTACATCTCCTAAATGTAACATGTCTCCCATATGATATACTTCTCCTAGCTCTCCACATCCTAATAGCCCTAAGTACATAAAACCATAAATCTATATGATTGGAAATTCTCCTCATTCTAGGAGTTTGATAATACATTGTTTTAGTCCTATCCATAATGCTCAAAACACCTAAAAAACAATAGAACAACAGAAATCACAACAAAAGTAGGGATGAGTATCTTAAGATTAATAAATCTACAAAAGAGTTAGTAACACATTTATGCATGATAACCAAATCATAATATCATAAAATCACCACAGTAATACCATCTAAACTTCTGCAATAATTCTACATAACATGTAATAATGAGCTTAAATAGAACATATAACTAAACACTTACAATGACCTTCGAAGACAATCGATAATTGGAAAGATATAAAGAAGAATATCATGTTCTGTGCAAGGATGACAATCATATCTAAGAAATGGTCATATGATTACTTTTTCCATATTAAAATTAGGCTCATAAACAGTCACACCAGGAGTAGGTGTAGGTCATAATTAGGAGATAGGAGTGTCATCAACCGCTTCTTATCATTGGGCTACCCCGGACCATGTCGGATTCAAGGCAGTTGATACCCAAGATAGAACCCGAGTGGCAATCTAACTACTTCTTGTACTGACAAAGTAAAAGACCTATGTCGCATGTACCTGACATCTTCTATACACCACCCTTCACCTAAAAAAGCTTGTACGGCGTGGGATAGGCACTTATCTTTTTAGTGTGTATTTTCGGACCCCATAGATTTTTTAATGTTATCACTAGATTACCATAAATTGTCATGTATCAATGGTCCACCACTTTAGGGTTACTGACCCCATGACAACCCACTCCTTCCTAAATACTCTAGCCTATCCAACACTCATGAAAAATAGTATACACTAGGATACTATAGTTTTTCTCATGTTTTAGATAACAGATTATAGAGCCATTTATTTTATCATTCAAGAATTTGTATCTAAGCACCAAGACATACAAAGGTTTTCCCATGTTCCTAAATAGTGTATATATAGTAATACCAAGAAGACTTAGTTGTTGTTTTTAACTCTTTAAATAAAGTGCATTGCAGATTGCAACAAGGAATTTAAACTATAGCTCCAATCAATAACCAAAAAACATACATTCCAATATAAAGTGACAACAGGACTTATAGTTTCCTAAAACCCATGGATTTCATTGTTTCCATCTCAAACCAGCTAATCCAATGAGTATTTTACTAGCACTGTATTCCCATCTCATATTCAATAACTAAACAACAAGTTCAACTGAACCTATAACTTATACTGAATTCAAATCACAAGAATAATTTCCCCATAACAGAAAACTTTAAACCTAATCAAACTAGATAACACATTAAATATTTTCTTGTAATCAGCCATTCAATATTCAGAAGTATTATCAATCTTTCACTGAACACTTACACCCAAATGTCTTGAAAACAAAACAACATTATAATACTATCCAAAGAAATAATATTCCCCTATTCCCAATGACGTCATACCAAAGTCCCATTTTATGCCTTAACAAAGTCATTAATGCCAAGTAGTTCTAACTTTAGTAATTCAATCAAAACAAGTTTTCACATTCCTGATTTCCCTAATGAAATTCCTAATAACATTTTCACATAACAATTCATAAAACATTCCCAATATAACTTGATATATATATTTCCTCATATCCTTGGTATCCCATAAATTTTATATTCATAAGTACCTATTTAACATACAAAATTTCACATCATTCTGTATATCGGGGTGATGTTACAGACATAATAAGTGAATCCTTTTCTTCCCAAATTAAAGATCAAACATAATACTAATAGTTGTCAAAGTACAAATTACAAGAAGATAAAACAATTGTCCAAGATAACCATAAATCTCGATAGCAAAGGCTTAAGTATCCAGGTGCATTTAGGATCAAAGATTAACTAGACTCTAAGTAGCTACCATAATCATCCTCCTAACCATTCTACATAGTGGTCATCTTTCCCATACAAGATACCTTCATATTTCCAGATGGACATATTGCCAAACAATTTGTAAGCTTCTGTGCCATAAACTTATTCCAGTTCTTAATAGTTTACTAAGGAATGTAAGGAAACTCTGCCTTGGAAACAGCTTCCTACACTAATCTCCTAAGCAAAGTATTGTGCAAATTCTTTTAAATCCTTCCAATTTCAGATTCGTTAAGCTACTTAACAATAATATTGCAACATATACCATACATACAGAAAATAAATAGAGAAGATTGAAACAAATAAGCACAAAGATATGCTAGTGGGGAAAAACCTTTCGGTAAAACAACCCCACCCCTCCAAAACCTGCATAATGTATTATCTTCAACACAAAGATTACAATACACTTGCAATGCAAGTTCTTTCAGAAGATGAGAGATAGACCTAGCCACATAACAGTACACCTATGAGACTTATGTTCTATTGCATCTCTCCCATAGGAGCAGCATCATATATATAGACTCCTTAGGACCCAAAAATGGGCACAACCACCAAGACCCATGCACAAAGCCACATGTACATAGTTGTTTCATGCAATCCCAAGAATAGGCATCCATCCCTAGAATAGACTATGATAGCTTGTCATAGAATCTGCCAAAAATAACAGTCACAAGAGAAGTGTAAGAGAACTTGTCATACCAACCTATTTTTGGCATATTCTCTTACACACACCAATCACTCCTTCTTGGGTGCCCAAATAGGCACAAGTCATAAGATGCTCTTACACCTGTCATAGCACATTCCTTAAATAGCTCTTATGCATCATAGGAATCTGTCATAACCCTATCAGTTATGATTTCCTTACATAATGTCCAAGATACCAACACAAGGCAATATATCTCTATCACAAAGTGGGGCACCTAAATCCATGTAGGCCATGGTTGACCATCCTAGTCAACATACAAGTGGAGTGACACATCAACATGCCAACTAGACATGTACACTCACACTTAAGTACATTATTTGCAAAAAATACATTTACAAAACAAATAATAAGAGTAGGAATTATCCAAGGTTGAGACACCTTATTCCTAACATTCTCCCACTTGTCGAACACCTTGTAAGAGCAACAGGAACATAACAGGAACTAACTACTATAGGCCAAAAGGCCCATAGACTTCGAACACCATCTGAACTCTTCATATTTTGAGAACCAGTTCTAATGAGAGGTCATGTGAAAAGAAGCACCTGAGTTAACTAACCACACATCATCAGATGCATGGGCTGCCAAAGCTACAATAAAAGCATCTCCATCTTCTTGAGATTTTTGAGAAGTTGAATCTGAGCCTTTCTTCTTCTTCTTTGGTTCTTTGCAGTCCTTCCAGAAGTGCCAAGATTTATCACAGCTCCAACATTTCACCTTGGACTTTTCAGGAATCTTAGAACTCCCACAGGATTTTGATTTTCCCTTCTTTGACTTCTTGTCATTCTGCTTTCCTCTTTCATTGGATATCCTACGAATAGCAAGGGCTTCCTTAGATGAATCTGAAGTCTTTCTTTGCATCTCCTCAAATAGCAGTGAAGACACCACATCATCCACACGGAATGTGACTATAGTACTTCTGAGGGCCATCACAAGATGGTCCCATGAATCTGACAAGGAACAAAGCAAGGTCATACAACGATCCTCCTCCTTGATCTTGGCACCAGATGATGCCAACTATGCAAGCAATAAATTGAATGCATTGAGGTGATCAATTACAGATCGTCCTTCCTCCATTCTTAAAGAATACAACGTCTTTCTTAGGAAAAACTTATTCACCAGAGATTTGGCCTGATACATAGACCCAAGCCATTTCCACAAAGAATTTGTAGTAGTCTCATCAAGAACATTCAGAAGAACGACATCTAACAGACAAAGTCTGATGAGACCCTTAGCCTTCGAATCCTTGATATCCCAATCTACTTGAGATATTGTTGCAAGTCTCACATCAAGTGAGGTAGCCTCCCATAGATCGTGGTCTTCAAGCATGTCTTCCATCTTGAGTTTTCACAACTTGAAATTAGTGCCATTAAATTTCTCCACCTCCATTCTACTGTATGAGGAACTAGCCATCTCAATCTACAAATAAGATTTAGAATGCTCTGCACAAAACTCCCACTCAACTTGAGATTAGCTCAAAAAATCCTACCCAACAACTAGGATCAAAAGTTGTTCAGGCTCTGATACCACTTGTAAGGAAACTCAGGTGCGGATATAGCTTCCTACACTAATCTCCTAAGGAAAGTATTGTGCAAATTCATTTAAATCCTTCCAATTTTACATTTGTTAAGCTACTTAACAATAATATTGTAGCATATACCATACATATAGAAAATATATAGAGAAGATTGAAACACATAAACACAAAGATATGCCGGTGGGGAAACACCTTTCGATAAAACAACCCCACCCCTCCAAAACCTGCACAATGTATTATCTTCAACACAAAGATTAGAATACACTTGCAATGCAAGTTCTTTCAGAAGATGAGAGACAAACCCAACCACATAACAGTACACCTATGAGACTTATGTTTTATTATATCTCTCCCATAGGAGCAGCATCATATATATAGATTCCTCAGGACCCAAAAATGGGGCACAACCACCAAGACCCATGCACAAAGCCACATGTACATAGTTGTTGCATGCAATCCCAAGAATAGGCATCCATCCCTAGAATAGACTATGACAGCTTGTCATAGAATCTGCCAAAAATAATGGTCACAAGAGAAGTGTAAGAGAATCTATCATACCAACCTATTTTTGGCATATTCTCTTACACACACCATTCACTCCTTCTTGGGCACCCAAATAGGCCCAAGTCATAAGATGCTCTTACACCTGTCATAGCACATTCCTTAAATAGCTCTTACGAATCATAGGAATTTGTCATAACCTTGTTAGTTATGATTTCCTTACATAATGTCCAAGATGCCAACACAAGGCAATATATCTCTATCACAAAGTGTGGTGCCTAAATCCATGTAGGCCATGGTTGACCATCCTAGTCAACATACAAGTGGAGTGACACGTCAACATGCCAACTAGACATGTACACTCACACTTAATTACATTATTTGCAAAAAATACATTTACAAAACAAATAATAAGAATAGTAATTATCCAAGGTTGAGACACCTTATTCCTAACAAGGAAGAGAAGAGTAAAAACACCATTGTCCTCACCGTAGCTGGAGTGACTAAATTTGTGCATCAAATAATACCCAAGACCCAAACAAGACTATACCACTATGTTTCCTTATATTATCCAATAGGCGATAGTATACTAAGTGAACTGCAATCCCGATAGTGAACAAAAAAAACCAAAGCCCGAGAGTGGGTATAATGTAACCAAAACCAAATAGTGAAGTGTTGATAGTCGATTATGTTGGTTCCTAAAACTATAGATTGGATATCTTAATATATTGCCAAACACTCCCAAAGATAATCCAAATAGCTCTGGCCAACGAACAGGGTCCAATGCTAGAACCTCATACAATTTAGGCAAACAAAGTGTAGGGTCCACCCCATTTCCACTCTTTCTTAACACCTCGATGGATGAGGATTAGGTTTTTATGTTTATGCTTATGATGTTATGAAACCTTTGATAGGTTGTACCTTCAGGATAGACCTACTATGTGAATCCCTTATGTTGGTGCCCTATGAATTATGTATTGTATTGGCAAAGATAAGACCTTATAGTTTTGTATTCATACCAGTGGTTCTAAGATGTATTATGGTAAACTAACTAACTATCATAAGAATTAAAGTGAGTGTGTTTGGTAAAATTGATATATTTCAAAGAGGGATTGAGTTTCAAATTTAATGAAGGTAAATTCTGATTAAACTTAAGTTTTAGGCACTTAAACGATATTGATAGGTTATCATGTTTTGATTGATTGATTGGATTCTTGATTGAGCATGTAGTAATGCATGTTAATGAGAATACAAGTAAGATTTAGATTGATTTAAATGAAATTAAATGTTGTTATATGCATTAAGGTTAGAGGAGTCAGACTGGTTTGACTTTTACTCCCTATGTTGTGAAATTGATGGAACCTATACATTGTTTGTCTCAATACCTTAATTATGTTGTAAGATACTTAGGCTGATACATAGTGAATAAGATAACCCTAATGAATCCAACAAAGAGGAATTGTGGTATGTTTTGATGAAGTATTATATTAAATTATTTAGATGATGCAATTGATCAAGGAGATGTAAAATTCTAAGAGAGGACTAAATGGTGTCCGTGTAGTACAAAGGATAATTTATTAATTGATGATATGATTTGGAAATGTTGAGGATTATATGCAAATTACTTATTGAAATCAAATACCAATGTTGTATTATATATGAGAATCAATTGAAATGCAAGTTACATTCTTTATGCTTAATTGATGTACTTACTTTGTAAGTTTATATGGTTTATATTCTTGTGCTATTGATGTTTGCAATGAGTGTGCAAGAGGATTGACCATGGTACTAAAATTGGGGAAACAAGGATGGATCTATGTAAATTTAGTAAAGCCAAGGTCCTATCTAGTGAAGAGACAAGGACCTCATTGTCTCGTATTTTATATGTGAAAGTAATGATGCATGTTTGTATTAGAATGTTATTTAAATGTTTTTGTGTCATGTGAGTGAGTATGTTATTTTAAAGTGTCACTTGACACTAGTGTTAATTGTTAATTAAGCATGGCACAAATTGTAATTTGTTTGAGAGAGACACCATCTAGAAGTCCCTAGAAATTCCTAGAAGTTTCAAATAAAATTACCCATGTAAACCCACTTGATTTGAGTGGTCATTAGGTGATATTTCATCTTTTAATATCGTGATTTAACTTCAAGGGGGTTATTGGGGGGTCAAATGAGGCCCTAGGGTCAAGTTAGAGCTAGATTTAGTAAGCCTACTTCATATACCTTAGGTTTGGGGGTCTTCTTAGCCAAAAATCAAGTCATATTTGACTTTAGAAGCCCTCCAAAAGTTGCCTTTTGATTATGCACGAATTTTAGAGCCTTGAAAGAAAGTTAGGGTTTGGGAATGTGTGAAAAGCCTTTTTAAAGGAAATTTTTGGGAAGAGTTGGTTGTTCACCCACTCTCTATTCTTAGAGATTTAGCCAAAGTTGGAGAAAACAAAAAGCTAGGGTTAAAGGGAGCTCTTTGTGATCACTTCACCCATTTTCTTGCATTTGGACTCTAGGTTAGTGGTGACTCTCTCATGTTTTTATTTTGTATGAATGTAAATGAAGAGTATGCATGCATGTTTCACTTGTGTCTTCATGTTCTTGTGAGCTTCCCATGGTTGATTGATGGAGAAAGCTTGGATGTTTTGTTTTTACTTTTGTGCTTATGATTTTTATGGGTTTTGGGAGTTTTCTCAAGGCACACTCACCCTTGGTAGGGAAGAGTAGCCTTGAGAGGTGAAAGGTTGCTTGATAGCCATAAGTGTAGAGTTTCCCCTTGTGTGGGAAGGATGAACATGGGTGCCTTGTCCCCATGATGCCATTATTTTTCCTTAGGGCCTTTTGGGGGTCATAAGGAGGTTTTGTTGGCATGATGCCAAAGTATTGTGAGAAGAAGAATTATATGTGTTGGATGCCCATGTGTGGCACTTGTTTGAATATTTATAATGTGTTGGTTGCCCATGTGTGGCACTTTTTTCATATTTATAATGGCTTCTCCTTATGGTACTTAGTCCACTTTCACCCCACAAAATGTGTCTTGAAGGGACCTATTGTAAAACCTTATTTGGGATTTTTGATGTTTATTTTTTGAGTGGTGTTGTTAAAATGATTGTTTGTATCTAGTCCATGTTTTTTTCCCCTAGCTCAGGGGTGGCCTTGCAAAGGCCTAGGTTGGGAGGTGAGCCTCCATGGTCAACCTATCATCTTCTATTTTATAGGTTTGCATTGGATCTAGGAGCAAATGAAACTTTGGATAAGAAAGTCCATTATTGTGAAAGATGTTATTTTAACTCAAAAATGTGAAAATGGAGCTTTGTGAAGTTTTTGAAAGAGTGTGATTATGCTTATGTATTTCTTTTATAAACCATTTTGTGAAGTTTTAACACTCTCCATGAAAGTGTATTTGAAGTGCTTTTAAGTTTATATGAAATCAATATTTTCCTATCTCTTGGAAAAAGCTGTAAATTTATTATTGGAGTTATCAAGTTAATTAAAAATGAAATTTATGCTACCTATCTTTGGAAAGATAGATTTTTACTATTGTTGTGATTATTGCATCCTTGTTAAGTTTAATAATGAAAGTAATTTTAGTTGCATCTATTTCTATGCTTAAGTTAGTCGAAAAGAAAAATAAATTTACTCCTCCTAAGGTTAGAAATTTTCTAAGAAATGATAGGTCAATCTTATGTAAAAGAGGCTAATCTTGTTAGTAAGTTATTCTTGCAATATTCATGTCATTAGTATTTTTTTAAATCAACACCTAGTTGAATTATTCACATTTATTTCCTTCAAATAAGTCATATGTAAAAATAGATTCTTTTCCCTTACAAAATCTTGCTATCATTTTTTTACATGGCTAAAGGTTCAAAATATACACTAAAGATCAATTAGGAAACTTCATTAATAAATGAAAAATATATATAGAGAGAGATTTTGTTGTATACTTTATAGTGGAGTATTAAAATAAATTAAAAATAGTTTTCCTATTATGTCAAAATACCTAATTGTTAAAACATATTTAGTGTAAGGAAAATATATCTATCTATACTTTTAAAATTAAAATGAAGTTTCTATAACACTTATTACAACAGATGTTTTCTTACTAATAAGGTAAAATAGAAACAAAACTTTATTTTTAAAAAAAAATCTTTATTACCGTTAGTAAAAAGTTTATTTTTTAAAGACATTGTTATAAATTCCTAGATATATGAAAATATGCTTGAATAGATTATATTCAGTCAATTTATTTATGCTTTCAATAATAATAATAATAATATTCTTATAAGAAACCTCACTATGTGCTACAATACCCCCTGTTTATGCAAGTTGCTACCAATAAAGAAAAAACAAACACAACCCATATTCTTTAAAACCATAATTTAAATAATAATATAAACATTAAAAAAAAGAGTCTATATAAGATGAAATTTGCAAATATCGCAAGGTATAATATAAGATTATAAAAAAGGGGCACATTGTTAAAAATATGATAATCGTTGTCGTCAGTTTGTTTCATTATTATACTTTATATATATAAATATATATATATATATATATATATATATATATATATATATATATATATATATATATATATATATATATATATATAAATATAAAATTATAATCATACTTGTCTTCCACCATTGTTGCTCTTCATAGAAAGGATAGAGTAAAAGAAAAATACAAGAGGGAGAAGTAAGAATAGAGAGAAAATTATTTAGGAAAGAAAGGTAAGTAGGTGTGATTTTTTATAAAGAAATAAAAAGTTTCCATAAGGATGATTATGTTATATTTTAGGTTATTCTATTAGAATATTTATTTCTAAAATGGAATCCAAATAAAACTCCAATCTTTTTAGTTGTAGTTGCCTTTTTTAACTTTTGATGGTGGAAAAAGAAGAGTAAATCTTATTTTATAACTTTAATAAGATTTTTCAAATTTTATTAAATCTTATTTATTATTTTCTTGTGACTCATTTTCAATCGGTTCACTCTTGGGTTTACTATTTTTAAAAGTTTATTAATTAACTATGATGACAAGTTAATAAGGCAAGACTTTATTATTTGTGGGATTTATTTAATCTATATGATTTAGAAAATTTATTATCTAAAGTTAATGATTCAACTTTAATGAATTTTTCTAATAAGTAATTAATTTTAACTGGTTGGAATTAAATGAAATTTTATTTATTAATTAAATTAATAACCTATGCTATGGGTATTGAATTTATGGAGAAGCTATATAGTTTTTTTTATAAGAAATTAATTTATCTTATAGACTTTTATTCTATTGCAAGTCCAATAACTGATATATTTAGAGGGTTATGTCAAAATAAATCAAAGTAGTGAGGCTAATTAAATAGAGGCATTATTGACCCTCTTAAACCTTAGTTTGAACTTAATCATCTTGGGAATTATTTAATTATTATTTGTTTATTAACTTATTAAGGGTTAAATTATATTATTTAATTGATTAATTAACCTTGGTTAATAAGGAATGTAAACTATATTTTATCCATCATCTTACTGAAAACTCAAACTCAACTTAACCCTAGAGTCAGGATTTGACTCCTCAAACTTAGTCAACAATCTTTATCAAGTAGATCACTTTTAGAAAACAACATTGAAACTTTAAAATATGAGGAAGGTTGACAAAGTCTACCTTGGTCATGATGCCCTCGATACTATTTAGGGTTCCCAACTAATAACTGTAGATAGTAAACTCTAACATGTTAGTCAACTTTTATAAAAGTTACTTGTGCAACTTAGATAATATTAGTACTTTAAAAAAAATTGTTGGTGTATTTTTGCCCAGATTTTGGGAATGACATTGTGGTATTAGAGCAAGGTTTTCAACACTTGGAACCTTAAACCATTATGCTTCGCGTAAAGAAAATTGTTCATGCTGTGTAGGAAGCCTCGAGAGATGTATTTGTACACACTAAAATGGTGCACTAATGATGTGGAGCAATCCATGTGGAGCCTCAAGAGATGTTGTATCTGTACACACTAATAGTTTAGGTGACCATCGAAAAAATGTGTGCTATAATTATGTCACACTTCTATGAATCATTACATTCAAGAACACTCAAGAATGAGGTCTCAAAAATTGATCCATAGCTCCTTAGGCATGGAGTGCAAGGGTTTTTTAGAATGCTCTCAGCTAGAGCTATTTAGCCTATAACCTTGCTAGTAAACCATGCAATGGGAGATTCAATGAAGACAAGGGTAAGAATGCCAATATCCCCAAGAATTAAGAATAAAAATGCAATGCAACTATACTAGAAATGGAAATGAAAGCTAAGCTATGAAAGGAAATATGCAAGTGTTACAACCCAAGCTAATTAATCTATGTGAGCTAATCTAGAGCATAGAAATGAAGCTAATCTAAGAAAGCATAAATATGAAGCTAAGTTAAGAATGCAAGAATGAGATGTAGAATGCAAGAATGAGATGTAGATGCTAAGAATGCTCTAAATCTTCAAAAAGCTCCAAAGTTACCTAGAAAACCTGTAGCATAACATTAGCATAAAAAGTTGGGGATCTAGAATGAAGAAGAGAGCTCTCCTTTTATAGGAAATGGGAAGGAATGGACCATGGAGATTAAGAGGAAAAAGATTTAATCAATGGTGGAGCTTGAAAGAGGAGAAATCCATGTGCACAAGTATCCTCTAATGAGAAAATAAGGGTTGACTTTTGTGTCCATATGAGATAAAAAGTGCTTTTTTCCTTTTTATAAAATAAGAATAATGTTTTATTTGTGCAACTTAGGATAAGAGGAAAAAGTGGGGGTTTTCTATTTATTAAAAGGGGAGAAAATATTCCTTTAGATAAATAAAGACTTAGGATAAGATGGTTAACCCATAGAAAATAATCGAATAAATGATAGAACTAGGATTTGATCAAGAATAAGAATAAGCAATTGATGATTTAACAAAAGGAGCTAATAGTCTAGGTGACCATTTTTAGGTGTATACATTTGCCCCTCTTTGACTAATGTGTGATCGATCTGGGAACACATGTAGTCAAAGAATAGATCAGCCAAGAAGGCAAGCAATAGCATTCTGACTCTAAAGTATGAAGTGCAGAAAAATAGCAAATCTTGCATGGTCAGCCTGGTAGCGACAGTACTAAACACTTAGGAAAGAGATAGCCAATAAGATGTGATGTGTTTTCCCCCTCAGGATCGAAAGAGAAATCCAGGTAGAGGGAATGTAGAAGCAAGTGCAAAATGATCAAATCAAAAGAAATCATAATCGAAGAAAGAGAACAGAATAACCATCAAGCAGTGAAGATATGCCACACACATGGGACACAGGGCATGAACCTATCGGTCCCTCAACCTGTAAACACCACGGAGGGGGGGATTTGAACTTGCGATTTGAAAGTGAATGAAAGACTGGAAATTAGAAAGAGATGGGGATGAAGAGGTGAAGAATGCCCTAGTGAAGATTGAAGGATCAGGCCTCAAAAGGTTAGCCAACTGCATGGAATAAGAAGAAATGTGATGGGAATAATCAAGGTGAACTCAAATTTTAGTTTCGATCCCAAAATGAAAAGAAGATGATGTGAGATGAAAGACAAGAAGTGAAAGACATGATCGGGAAGAAGTGAAAGGTGAGCGCAGTTGATTAACAAGTCCATGAAAGATAAAGGAGAGCTCTCTCCATATGCAAGATGCAAAAATAACTAACATGAACTTAAGAATGCAAGCTACATGAAAAGTGGTTTACTTGTAAGGTTACAAAGCCAATAGATATCTAATTATCATCATCAAGCATTATTGGTAGCATCAGAAGATCATACAATACACACTAGCATAACTATGTGAATATGAATATGATCTTTATCAGATAGGAATGTGGAAATCTCACCTAGGCATCAAAGACATGTAGGTCAAGATGACTAGTGCAGTGAGATCACCTAAGTTTGATATAGCAAGATTATGCTCACATCGAGACACAAGGAAGTCAAGATGACTATAAGCATGCACTTGCGAAATAGTTAAGGATAATACCTTGTAGATCCCAATGTCAAGTAAGACCAGCATAAATGCTCATAACAGTTAGGACCAACAAAATATACCCACAAGTAGGAAAAGCAATAAAACATGTTCTCATTCCCTCAGTCTTCTAGCTATGCATCATCGAAAATGATCATAGGGGGAGAACACTCAGCAAAGAAATCATCATAGACAGCATGCAAAGAAATAAAGTCAAACAAATCTCAGTGAGTCAAGTGCATGTGTCTAGGTCATAGAGTCAAACTTTGAGTATCACATCTGCTAGTGAGAAATATCTAGATTATGGGTAGGACATCTGATAAGTGTTAAGAAACACTCAACGCTAGGGTGGTGTTGAAAAACATAGTTGAGGTGGCGTTGAAAAACACCGTTTGTGAGGTGCCTAAGAAACCCAGATGCGCAAAGAGATCCAAGATAAGATCAAAACAACAAATGCCCCCTAGACTAAGACAAGAGTCAATTCCAAGCTAGGAGAGACAAAGTGAGAAGTGGAGCGAAGGAGTGCCATGCAAGACTGATAGACATAGGTGTAGAGGGTCTCGAGCAGTGCCTGTTTCTAGGGTTTCACCACTTGATAGTTTTATTGCAATTTTTTTTAGGACTTTTTATAATTTTTTTTTGTATTTTTGCTACCAAGGCACCTGTTTCCAAGTTTTCACCAAGGCACTTTTCAATTTTTTTGAATTTTTTGAATTTTTTTTAGCATCATATATGAATTTTTTTAAAAAAAATTTCAGGATCATAAAGTATGTACAAAGAATGCCCCCAAATAAAATGGGCATCAAACTCATGAGCAAGATAACATCGTGTAGTCCCAATGTCTAGCAAGGTGGAGAACAAGATGGATTATCAAGTTGCTAAAAGAGATGGAAGACAAGAGAATGAGGGAGAATGAAGGGAAGAAATCCTCAAGGTCAAACTCCTTAAGAGTACCCAAGCTAGGGAAAAAATTTTCATGTAAATCATATTTGGACAAGCAATGAAAGGCCAACATAGGATAAGTTACAAAAGTGCACTGCAAAAGAAAGAAAGGATGCAGTCCAAAGGAGTAGACATGTCAAGAGATTTCATATCATCATGTTTTACTCTTTTTTATTAGATCAAGACCAAAGGAGAAAAGGATAGAAAAATGCTAGAATGAATGGAGGAAAGTAAATATGAAGGCTAAACATGAATGGAATGAAAGAAATATCATCATAAGATAGGTCACAAGATAGCCAAATGTTCGTGTAGAGTTCAACATTGTCAAGATCAAAGAGAGAAGATGGAATGGATGAAATATGTAGAAGAACTATGCATGATGCCTAATTGCCAAGTTTTCATTATGGTACTTATCCAAGGTGCCACAAGGGAGTGGTTTTCACCATAGGATGAATTTATTTTTCTTTACTTTTGCTACTAAGGCGCTTGTTTCCAAGTTTTCACCAAGGCACATTTTCAATTTTTTC
Organism: Chamaecyparis obtusa; assembly: GCA_027943335.1. NCBI lineage: Eukaryota > Viridiplantae > Streptophyta > Pinopsida > Cupressales > Cupressaceae > Chamaecyparis > Chamaecyparis obtusa. The sequence goes on from BSBK01000215.1 coordinate 2,364,318, forward strand.
ATTTTTTTTTTCTCATTTTTTTTTAAATTTTTTTTTAGAAGACAAGCTTTTTAGATAATGCTCCTTGAAAGGATAAACCATGATATGCCAAGGATTCAAAATGATAGGCTCATAGATGCTAATAGGGAAAGGAACATGGAACATAAAAATGGAGGATAAGTTTTATGTAAAGCAAGTGAGGTTGGAAGATATGAGGAATAGGCAAATGAGGAAAAAGGATAGAAGGTAGAAGGATAATGAATGGAAGGATTGTGAAAGGGTAGGTAGAAAGGAAGGCAAGATCAACATCGACACACACCTTGAAGGGTGGTGAGAGGATGGAGGAAATGTGAATGAAGGGATACGTAAAGGAATATGGTGAATGTTTAGCATAGGTTGCGGTTCAGGTGCATAGAATTGAAGATCATTTTTGGAAGAAGATGAAGTGGAAGCCTTTGGAAGCTTGAATGTCAACTTCACTTTTTGTTCAATATTAGACTCTCTTAAGAGTGACTTTGGAATCCATATAGCCTTAGGCTCTTTATTTCCTTTTGATGATTTAGACAGAATATCTTCAATGATGGATTTTGGAACCCATACTTGTCTTGTAATTTTCTTCTTAGATATCTCTTTTGACTTTATGCTTCCATGTCGATTAGAGGAGACATGGTGATCTTGTTTTTTTGAAGGATTCTTGTATTGCTTCTTTTTCTTGTATTGAACATTGAAGTTACTTCCAAAAGAATTGGGAATTGTGGAAGAAGAAGGAAGATGTGATTGGTTTAGATGGGTGAGTGGATGAAAAGAATTCAAGGGTATGCATCTATGTTGATATTGAGGAAAGATAGGAGGTGGAGGGACATAAGGACCCAAAATAGATGATGAATTAGGAGAATTAGAAGAGGAAAGTGAAGGGACATAAGGAACTAATATGGAAGGTAGACATGAAGCCTTTGGTAGTGGTGGGAGAGGTCCAAGGATGGAAGTGGAAGATGCAAAAGGATAATCAATAAGTTCATTAGTATATCAGCATCTTTGGAGTGAGCATTGGAATTTTCAATAGAATTGTGGACATCTTGAATAGGAGCATCTTCTTTGATAGGATTTTTCAAAGCTTGCAAAGACTTAGGAAGAGTAGAAAGCGGAAGCGAGCATGGAGCAGTAGAACAAGAAGATGGTAGACTTTGATCTTGACAAGGAGCTTTGGATAGCATAAGCGTATCATTTTTTTCTTGATTTTCAATAGGCTTAACATTGGAAGTAACAACACCATTTTTAATAACCTTAATGGAAGCATCATCTTTAGAAAGCGCAAGTGTAGTAAGGTTATTTTGATAGTCAATAAGCTCAATGGTGCAAGTAGTAGCTTGATCTTTCTTAGGAGATGGTGGAATGAATGGGAAAGAGCATAGAGGATGAAAAGAACCATGAAACGGATCAGAGACATCATGAAAATAATTGGATGACATGGAGGTTTCTTGATCTTGATCTTTCATTATATTCTTTTCTTCATGTTTAGAGTCCTCTTGACATGAAGCTACTTCTAAGGATAAGGAAGCATGTTGGAGTTGTATGGAAGACTTTAGAAGAGATGGTGAAGAATTAGCTGAAGCAGGTATAGTATAGAAGATGAAGGATTAAGATCTTTCGGTTTAGCATCAGTAGAAGTATTTGCAGCCAATTGAAGGTTAGCTTGAGATTCTTTAAGAGGTAGCCCTTGAGGATAACTATAGGAAACTGCATGAAAAGTATTAGGATCTTTGTTGGATGAAGGATTTGTGAAAGATTTAGAAGACTTAGAAGCTTTAGGAGATGTATGAGTATTGGAAGAAGTAGGGGATGGAAGGTGACCACCACAAGACAAAGGTTCAACATTAACATGATCTTGCTTGGAAGTGCAATTTTGATTTTCAGCAGTGGAATTCTTAGAGGAAAGATTCTTGTAGTAGTAATGTTTATAATCAATGTGTTGCATTTCATAGTCCTTAGTAGTAGTATATGGATCATCATCAAGGTATTGTCTACAAAAATAACCAAACTCTCTTTTGAAATGAGAATCATATGGATCACCATCACAATCTCTCTAATATGACAACCCATTTTCAGTAAGCACGAGTCTATGACTAGGAGGACTCTGAGGAATAGAGGTGTCATAAGTATCACTACATTGTCCATCATCATAGTCATCAAAAGTATTACAAGGATTGTCACATTTCTCATTATGGTATGGCTCATGAAGAAAAGAAAGACTCTTGGGGGAAGTAGAGGAAGAACAAGATCATGAAGAAGAGGAAGGTGAAGACTTAGTGAAAGAAGAAAACTTAGCTAAGGAAGAATTTGAATGATGTTGAGAAGAGTCATGATAAGATTTGGAAGTTGAACAAGGAGAATAATGTCTGGAAAAGGCATGGTAAGATTTGGAAGATGAGGAATGATGAGAAGACCTAGAAGATAAAGAGTATTTGGAAGAAGGAGATTGTGAGAGAATCATGTCTATAGTCCTAGCAAAGGCGTCAGACTCAAGCATCTTTTTGTTTACTCTTTCCTTAAGTTGATGACTTGCGGGATGGTTGGAAAAATAATATTGTTCGAATTGAGCAATGAGTTCGAGATCATCCCTTCTCAAGAGAGGTTCTATAGCAAGATAGTTGAAACTCATGATTCTAGAAGAGGAGGGGTCAAGCATGAAAGAAATGAATAGAAGAGATGAAATAGAAGAAGGTAGACTAGATAATAAGAGGAAAAGAATCAAGAAGATATAAAAATTTTAGGAAGAAGAGAAAGAAGCATGAAGAAAGAAGAGAAAGGATGAAAATGGGAGACTAGGAAGACATGAGAGATGTGGAAGAAAGGTGACCAAGAGTCATTTTGAGAAAATTGATATCATTGAAATTCATTTGGATATTGAGCAACATGTAATAACCCCTAAGATCCGACCTAGACTGACCAAGGAAGACCAAAAATGACACAAATCAAGCAGATAGCAAATGTTCACTATGCGATAGTTTCTAGGCAAAAAGTGTGACTCTTGACCAGTGAACATGAAAAAATTAGTTTTTAAGCATTTTGACCAAATTTGTAGGTTGAACAGTGCAATTTCTCAGTTTGACAAGTAGTAGCAGTAGATAAAAGATAGGTTTGCAAATAGTATGGGATCAAACATATCATAGAACACTTGAAACAAGGGCCAAAGCAACCTTGCCAAGACAAGCACTTGTGATATCAAAATAGAGAACCTTATGAATGCTACCATTTGTTTGAATGTTGAGAATGTTTACACTGGTATAGCACAATCGAAGACAATTCAAGCAATCACTACCTAGAAGGACAAGGCTCATTACTTAGCAACGTGGCCCACAAATTGATGCTCCCTTGCCTCACACCAAGTGGTTGCCCACAAGAGATATTGGCATTGTCATGGAAGTGTCAAAAATAAAACCAAAGGAACACATATGGTGAGTATCTTGGGGTGATCTGGGTAAGTCCACTTGGATCAATCCTTGCATCAAGAAGCTAAGCGGCTAAAATAAGGTGGCCTCTAACTAATGGTTCATAGTAAGGGCTTCCATTCATAACACCCCTCTTGCTCCTCATAAAGGACTAGGACCTCACGGCTTCAAGAGTACCTTAAGAATTCTTGCTCAATTCTTTCCCCATGGTCGCAATCCCATGAGCTACTCACATCAAGCAAAGACAAGTGTTATGTCTACCAACATTTTTAGTGTCCTCGATAGCCTTGAGATTATAGTGAGTTGGAAGAGCCAGCGAAAGGCTTGTCCCCACTTGGGTCATTCCTCTTGATTGCTCAAGAGTAGGCCCGCTAAAGGATCCTAGACTAAACAAAGAGTGGATGATTTTTGAGGTTCAAGGTTTTTGATTCACCTCAAGGTTGAAGAGCATACTCCCCTATCTCAAAAAATTCTCCCAAACACACCAAGCAAATATTCAATTACCCCCTTGCTTCCAAAACCTTAAGATGGGTCAAGATTTCTGTTTCACCACAAGGGTGAAGAGCATACTCTCCTACCACCTCAAAATTCCTTCCACAAGGTATTAAGTGCCTATGAAATGAAACAACTAGTATATGCCGCACTCAATAAAGAAAGCAATTAAACAAGCAGTTGATTTGGTTTTTATGCTTAGGGAAGCCCTGCAAAAACCGTTAGTAGCCCTCTTTGACATGCATTCTTTTGGAAAAATATCTCAAGCAAGTGCACCTACAACCACAACTTGTTAGCTCCACAATGGTTAGCACATGAAAAATCAAATAATCTACAAAAATAACTGATCAAATGACAAAATCTAAAAATGAAACCATCATGGTTGGATTAGGCTTGGAAAGACCTTTCCAATGATATATCACACTTCAACTTTCAATACCATTTGCAAAAATTTCTCAAAAATGGGCACCCATTTTCCAGAGTGGCACAGATTTGAAAACGATGAAATTTTCAGAAAATCTCAAGATGATAGCTAAGAACCCAAAACTTGCAAGATAGATAAAATAACTCAAAAATAGCTCATTGTCGGGTACAAACATAGTACAAACACCAGAATCATGCGATACTTCACACTATACTGGCTGATACTCTTCTATCTGTGAGATATTTCACTTGGCACCAGGCGATAGTTGGCCTTACACTAGGCGATATTCTCTACTATAGCCAAGTGATACTTTTGACAAGCAAAGTATTGTACATGCATACAGAGGTCTATCACGTGATACTTCTAGAAAGTATCATACAACAGTCTGAGACTGAAAAATAGAGACTAAAAATTAAGCTGAAAACTTGCTGAAAAATTGATGAAAAATGACGAAAATGCAAAAAAAGAAGGGACAAAGCTAGTCTACTCTAGCCCATGATGGGTGCCAAAAATGTACACACTAAAATGGTGCACTTCTATGGATCATTACATTCAAGAACACTCAAGAATGAGGTCTCAAAAATTGATCCATAGCTCCCTAGGCATGGAGTGCAAGGGTTTTAAGAATGCTCTCAGTTAGAGCTATTTAGCTTATAAACTTGCTAGTAAACTATGCAATGGGAGATTCAATGAAGACAAGGGAAAGAATGCCAATATCCCCAAGAATCAAGAATGAAAATATAATGAAACTATACCAGAAATGGAAATGCAAGCTAAGCTATGAAAGGAAATATGCAAGTGTTACAACCCAAGCTAATTAATCTATGTGAGCTAATCTAGAGCATAGAAATGAAGCTAATCTAAGAAAGCATAAATATGAAGCTAAGCTAAGAATGTAAGAATGAGATGGAAAATGCAAGAATGAGATGTAGATGGTAAGAATGCTCCAAATTTTAAAAAAGCTCCAAAGTGACCTAGAAAACCTGCAGCATAACATTAGCATACAAAGTTTGGGATCTAGAATGAAGAAGAGAGCTCTCCTTTTATAGGAAATGGGAAGGAGTGGACCATGGAGATTAAGAGGCAAAAGATTTAATCAACGGTGGAGCTTGAAAGAGGAGAAATCCATGTGCACAAGTATCCTCCAATGAGAAAATAAGGGTTGACTTTTGTGTCCATATGAGACAAAAAATGCTTTTTCCCTTTTTATAAAATAAGAATAATGCTTTATTTGTGCAAGTTAGGATAAGAGGAAAAAGTTGGGGCTTTTTATTTATTAAAAGGGGAGGAAATGTTCCTTTTAATAAATAAAGACTTAGGATAAGATGGTTAACCCATAGAAAATAATCGAATAAATGATAGAACTAGGCTTTGATCAAGAATAAGCAATTGATGATTTAGCAAAAGGGGCTAATAGTCTAGGTGACCATTTTTAGGTGTATACGGTATCCACCTAAAGGATAAGAATGGGAACAAGGATGTTGAGAGGGAGGTGGAGGTTTTCGAAGTGAATCGTGGAACTCATCTCAAATAGACTCCTACCCAAATCCTAAAAATTAGGATTACTTTTCTAAGGTCTAGTACTTGACAGAAAACCAAGTTTTACGTAAGAATCAGGATGATGTATTCCCCGAGTAAAATGATATGGTGGATGCAAGTAATCACTTGAGAATAGAACAGTAAACTTATGATGAATTTTTACTTGGGTGCCATAATATGGAAATTATAAAGTATTCTTTTGGAAACAACCCTAGTAGCCCGAGGCAATGGAAGAAACACTTCCTAGTTTGATATACCCTCTTAGATTAGATAATATCTTTGTGTGGGCACCCTTTTTGAACTCTCCAGGTTGTTGGATAACATATTCCTGGGAGTTAAGTATATGGTGACCCTTGTGTGGTTGGTGGTGTCGGTGATATAGCTAATGTGGTAGTGATGCCACTTGTTTTAAATCTTGATAACTTGAATTATTAGGTTGTCCCCTGATGGACTAAAATGCTTAGGATCCCTTGAGTGTTCTCCTTAGTTGTTTGACTGTGAGTGGTTAGGACTATTTAAATGTAGCCTCATATGGTTTAAGAGACTATTGGCTTACTACTTACTTGGGGTGTGATGTATTGTACATATTTCATTAATATAAGTGAAAGTGAAATAAAATAGAATCAGGATGTGCTTGGACACCTTAAAATTCTGCATAGACAAGAGTACCTCATATGAATCAATGTTTTGTGCACTATAGTAAAGTGTATAGTAAAATGGTTATTTAGAAAAGAAAGGTAATTATCTATAGTAGTGTGAACTTGGGATTATGATAATTGTCCTCAGGTGTCATGGGTGTCTTGACTTATGAAGGGGTGTATTGTTATTACAGATGTGTGGTATGCTAGCAGGATAATCCTTGTTGGGACTCATTTTGTAACTTGTGTGTACTCGAATTGAGGAAGAAAAAAAAACAAACCTCATGATCATTGGACAATATCACTTGAGTACAATGAGAGTTCTCTCTGAGCGTTGTATTCTTATGTTGCGACATTGTGATAAATATTGGTCAAAGGTTTGGGGATGATGGTAATATTATGCATAATGTAAAGTATTGCATTACAGGAGAAGGATAAGAGAAACTTGTAAGAATTTAAATTATTGCTACAGTTACCAAGACTATAGTGGTAATTAGTTGAGGTATAGTTTATATCACCGATTATTACGAGATTCATAGGTATGTGCCATATGGTGGTTAATAAGTGATTTATCAGAATTATGTGGTGGATACTCCCTCCTATGTATTTGATTTAGTCACCTCACCCTGTGAACAATCTTCTTGATTTATTTATTTTCTTGGTGGAACTTTCCACATGTTGTATGGGTTAGCATATTTTGGTTATTTCTTTGTTGGGAATTGGTCACCAAATTTACTTATCTTCTTCTTTATGACACTTGTCATAGATGATTTATTGTTGAAATGTGCGCATTTTTAATCTATTGTTGAAAGTTGAAAATTTCCCTATTTTGGGGTTTTAATTTTATACTTATGGTGACTATTCTGAATGTTTTCTTTTGTTGTCTAGTCCTATGTTTTGTGACTTTATCTTGTACATTAGGGCCATCAATTGTACGTATAAAGAGAAACACATAGGAAATCATATTAACCTATATTTAGCAAGTGGTACTAAAGTTGAGAGATAGGATCTCTACTCTAATTTAATGTGTAAAGAAGGACTTGAAGTCCTTGTAGATCAAAAGGAGTGAAAGATGATAAAGTTGTAAAGAATGTTAAAGAATGGTAGTATAAACTATTTTCTAAGGCATGCAAATTGTAATTTCCCTTGCATAGGTTTTTATACCTGCATGATGTAATGATCAAAAAGTATGTATTATGTTTGGAAGATCTATGGTGGCATGGTTTTGTCATAAGAGATCAAGGATAATTGGATGTTTCAACTACCCCATTCTGGGAGATGATTGGGATTATTAAGAGAATGTTATTTGGGGTAATGCTTTTGAATATCATATTCAATAAAGGTCAAGAATTGGAATCATGCATTATTTCTAGCGTGTATTTCTTTTGAGATTTATTCTTTCCCTTAAAATGGGTTTGAGCTTGTGAAGTTCCCTGCATTCCTTAGTAATTTGTGATTAGAAAGTTGGGAACAACTTAGCTGTCTATAAGTTTGGGTCCATGTTATGGACTTTGATGTTTTTGTAAGGACATTATGATAGCACCTATATTTTGATATGATGGAGTATGGTTAAACCTTTCCCTTGATGGGACTTTGTGGTATGAAATTGAGAGTTTCTATAGGATGATTGGATAGTATAAGTCCTAGTTACAAAATCATGGAATATGAATTAGATTAGTTCTATACCACCCTCAGATGATGTCGGTGAAAGTTGAGTGTAAGTTGTTTGTTGTTTGGTCTTGTTACCACCATGTGAAAGTGAGACTGGGATCCATTAGGTAAGTGACCCTAGTTCCCATAGATGGTTGATCTCTCATCACCATAAGTTCTCATTTCTCTTATGCTTGGAATATTCATTAGAGTCTTATTTATTCTTTTGAAAGGAAGGTTTTCTTTCGGTCTTTATCTTTATACATACCCTTACTTGGGAGGGATATTGTATTTGTGTAATCTTGATACACTTGAGTTGGGGATGGTATCCCTTGGGAATGTGAATTTTGATAAGAGAATTTCCATTCCTTCTAAGTATTCGAGGGAGTTAGTGAGGTTTTAGTAAGATGTAAGAATGAACCAAGCTAGAGTGGTAGTGCCTCACTGTAATCGAGATGATTTTTATGGTTAACTACTCAATAAATTAAAAGTTCTAGACAATTTATAGAAAGGAATTGAGGGAACCCTTTGTTATTAATGTCTCATGGTAGAGTAGTAAGGTTTGTGTTATGCTTGTAGAAGTGGCCCTTATGGATGTGATTTCCTATCTTATATTAGGTCCTTCATTGAAGGGCCTTATGTTGTTAATACCCTATGGTAGGTGGTAAGATTTCTTCCAGCTGGTATCTAGTCGGGAGGAACAGAAAAGAGAATGTCTTGAGTTGACTGGAAGGGGAAACATATATTATGTAAGCTTGATTTTGGGTCTTAATCAATTCTTTCTTTTGTGTGCTATCTATAGTTTGACTTGTTAGCTTCCAGGAATAAGCTTATTCCTTGGGGGGGGTGATGTAGGGTCTACCCCATTTCCACTCTTTCTTAACACCTTGATGGATGAGGATTAGGTTTTTATGCTTATGCTTATGATGTTGTGAAACATTTGATAGGTTGTACCTTCAGGATAGACCTAGTATGTGAATCCCTTATCTTGGTGCCTTATGAATTATGTATTGTATTGGCAAAGATGAGACCTTATAGTTTTGTCTTCATACCAATGGTTCTAAGATGTATTATGGTAAACTAACTAACTATCATAAGAATTAAAGTGAGTGTGTTTGGTAAAATTGATATGTTTCAAAGAGGGATTGAGTTTAAAATTTAATGAGAGGTAAATTATGATTAATCTTAAGTTTTAGGTACTTAAAGGATATTGATATGTTATCATGTTTTGATTGATTGATCAGATTCTTGATTAAGCATGTAGTAATGTGTGTTAATGAGAATACAAGTAAGATTTACATTGATTTAAATGAAATTAAATGTTGTTATATGCATTGAGGTTAGAGGAGTCACACCGGTTTGACTTATACTCCCTATGTTGTGAAATTGATGGAACCTATACCTTGTTTGGCTCAATACATCAATTATGTTGTAAGATAGTTAGGCTGATACATAGTGAATAAGATAACCCTAATGAATCCAGCAAAGAGGAATTATGGTATGTTTTGATGAAGTATTATATTGAATTATTTAAATGATGCAATTGATCAAGGAGATGTAAAATTCTAAGAGAGGACTAAATGATGTCCATGTAGTACAAAGGATAATTTATTAATTGATGATATGATTTGGAAATGTTGAGGATTATATGCAAATTACTTATTGAAATCAAATACCAATATTGTATTATATATGGGAATCAATTGAAATGCAAGTTACATTCTTTATGCTTAATTGATGTACTTACCTTGTAAGTTTATATGGTTTATATTCTTGTGCTATTGATGTTTGCAATGAGTGTGTAGGATGATTGACCATGGTACTAAAATCAGAGAAACAAGGATGGATCTATGTAAATTCAGTCAAGCCAAGGTCCTGTCTAGTGAAGAGACAAGGACCTCGTTGTCGTGTATTTTATATGTGAAAGTAATGATGCATGTTTGTATTAGAATGTTATTTAAATTTTGTTGTGCCATGTGAGTGAGTATGTTATTTTAAAGTATCACTTGACACTAGTGTTAATTGTTAATTAAGCATGGCACAAATTGTAATTTGTTTGAGAGAGACACCATCTAGAAGTCCCTAGAAATTCCTAAAAGTTTCAAATAAAATTACCCATGTAAACCCACTTGATTTGAGTGATCTTAGGTGATATTTCATCTTTTAATATCGTGATTTAACTTCAAGGGGGTTATTGGGGGGTCAAATGAGTCCCTAGGGTCATGTTAGAGCTAGATTTAGTTAGCCTACTTCATATACCTTAGGTTTGGGGGTCTTTTTAGCCAAAAATCAAATCATATTTGACTTTAGAAGCCCTCAAAAAGTTGCCTTCTGATTATGCACGAATTTTAGAGCCTTGAAAGAAAGTTAGGGTTTGGGAATGTGTGAAAAGCCTTTTTAAAGGAAAATTTTGGGAAGAGTTGGTTGTTCACCCACTCTCTATTCTTAGAGATTTAGCCAAAGTTGGAGAAAACAAAAAGCTAGGGTTAAAGGGAGCTCTTTGTGATCACTTCACCACTTTTCTTGCATTTGGACTCTAGGTTAGTGATGACTCTCTCATGTTTTTATTTTGGAGGAATGTAAATGAAGAGTATGCATGCATGTTTCATTTGTTTCTTCATGTTCTTGTGAGCTTCCCATGGTTGATTGATGGAGAAAGCTTGGATGTTTTGTGTTTACTTTTGTGCTTATGATTCTTATGGGTTTTGGGAGTTTTCTCAAGGCACACTCACCCTTGGTAGGGAAGAGTAGCCTTGAGGGGTGAAAGGGTGCTTGACAGCCATAAGTGTAGAGTTTCCCCTTATGTGGGAAGGATGAACATGGGTGCCTTGTCCCCATGATGCCATTATTTTGCCTTAGGGCCTTTTAGGGGTCATAAGGAGGTTTTGTTGGCATGATGCCAAAGTATTGTGAGAAGAAGGAATATATGTGTTGGATGCCCATGTGTGGCACTTGTTTGAATATTTATAATTTGTTGGTTGCCCATGTGTGGCACTTGTTTCATATTTATAATGGCTTCTCCTTTTGGTACTTAGTCCACTTTCACCCCACAAAATGGGTCTTGAAGGGACATATTGTAAAACCTTATTTGGGATTTTTTATGTTTATTTTGTTGAGTGTTTTTGTTAAAATGATTGTTTGTATCCCATCCATCTTTGTTTCCCTAGCTCGGGGGTGGCCTTGCAAAGGCCTAGGTTGGGAGGTGAGCCTCCATGGTCAACCTATCATCTTCTATTTTACAGGTTTTCATTGGATCTAGGAGCAAATGAAAGCTTGGATAAGAAAGTCCATTATTGTGAAAGATGTTATTTTAACTCAAAAATGTGAAAATGGAGCATTGTGATGTTTTTGAAAGAGCGTGATTATGCTTATGTATTTCTTTTATAAACTATTTTGTGTAGTTTTAACACTCTCCATGAAAGTGTATTTGAAGTGCTTTTAAGTTTATATGAAATCAATATTTTCCTATCTCTTGTAAAAAGATGTAAATTTATTATTGGAGTTATCAAGTTAATTAAAAATGAGATTTATCCTACCTATCTTTGAAAAGATAGATTTTTACTATTGTTGTGATTATTGCATCCTTGTTAAGTTTAATAATGAAAGTAATTTCAGCTGCATCTATTTCTATGCTTAAGTTAGTGGAAAAGAAAAATAAATTTAATCCTCCTAAGGTTAGACAGTTTCTAAGAAATGATAGGTCAATATTATGTAAAAGAGGCTAATCTTGTTAGTAAATTATTCTTGCAATATTCATATCATTAGTATTTTTTTAAATAAACTCCTAGTTGAATTGTTCAAATTTATTTCCTTCAAATAAGTCATATGTAAAAATAGATTCTTTTCCCTTACAAAATCTTGCTATCATTTTTTTACATGGCTAAAGATTCAAAATATACACTAAAGATCAATTAGGAAACTTCATTATTAAATTAAAAATATATATATGGAGAGAGATTTTGATGTATACTTTATAGTGGAGTATAAAAATAAATTAAAAATAGTTTTCCTATTATGTCAAAATACGTAATTGTTAAAACATATTTAGTGTAAGGAAAATATATCTATCTATACTTTTGAAAATAAAATGAAGTTTCTATATAAGTAGGTTTTCTTACTAATAAGGTAAAATAGAAACAAAACTTTATGTTAAAAAAAAAGATCTTTATTGCCCTTAGTAAAAAGTTTATTTTTTAAAGACATTGTTATAAATTCCTAGATGTATGAAAATATGCTTGAATAGATTATATTTAGTCGATCTATTTATGCTTTCGATAATAATAATAATAATATTCTTATTAAAAACCTCACTGTGTGCTACAACACCCACTATTTATGCAAGTTGCTACCAATAAAGAAAAAACAAACACAACCCATATTCTTTAAAACCATAATTTAATTAATAATATAAACATTAAAAAAAATAGTCTATATAAGATGAAATCTACAAATATCGCAAGGTATAATATAAGATTATAAAAAAGGGGCACATTGTTAAAAATATGATAATCGTTGTCACCGGTTTGTTTTGTTATTATACTTTATATATATAAATATATATATGTGCATATGCACATAGATATATATATTTATATATATAATTATAATCATACTTATCTTCCACCATTGGTGTTCTTCATAGAAGCTTTTATCCTATAACCTGCAAAAGAAATTTTCAGAGGACAAAGAAAGGATAGAGTAAAAGAAAAATACAAGAGGGAGAAGAAATAGTAGAGAGAAAATAATTTAGGAAAGAAAGGTAAGTAGGGGTGATTTTTACAAAGAAATAAAATGTTTCCATAAGGATGATTATGTTAGATTTTAGGTTATTCTATTAGAATATTTATTTCTAAAGTGGAATCCAAATAAATCTCTAATCTTTTTAGTTGTAGTTGCCATTTTGACTTTTGATGGTGGAAAAAGAAGAGTAAATCTTATTTTCTAACTTTAATAAGATTTTTCCAATTTTATTACATCTTATTTATTCTTTTCTTGTGACTCATTTTCAATGGGTTCACTTTTGGGTTTATTATTTTTAAAAGTTTATTAATTACTATGATGACAAGTTAATAAGGCAAGACTTTATTATTTGTGGGATTTATTTAATCTATATGATTTAGTAAATTTATTATTTAAAGTTAATTATTCAACTTTAATGAATTTGTTATTTATGAATCCTCTGCTATCGAAAGTGCGAAAATGTGAAAACTGCATAGTCAACGAAAGATCACAAATCATAATCATCAAATAAACTCAGGGCTTAGGTATGACAATCGATCCTCGGCAAAGCCCTTGAACTACGACTCTACTCCAAATAAAATTCTAGCCAGTGTTGATTCTGCAAAGGTGTCTCCATCAAACAATGGCTATAAAAAGATATCTGTTAGTGCTCTTAGTAAGAATGAAGTCTCTTTGGGAAATGGTTCTCCCAAGGTTTTTTCAAGTTACTGCTTCAGGTGCTGGCTTTATGGCCACAAACAAGTAGATTGTAGAACTAGGAATGTGCAATCCTCGCACCTGACATATGATCGTTCGAAGGATTTCATTGCTAAGTAAAAAGAAAGAAGCATACAAGAAGTGAAACAAAATGAAGAGCTCAATGTGAAAATCAAAAGGCTTCGCACTCACTCACAAGAAAAACCCTCAAGTTTAGAACTAACTTCGAGTAAGTCTTCTGCCAAATCCTCTAAGGCATCTCCTTTAGTCAAGAAAAAAGAGGTAAGACTACGAGAAGCTTCTCAAAATGATACTGCTAGGGTTTCGAATCATATAATGGAATCCACTGTAAATAATGTAATACCATCTTGGAGTAGGGAATCAAAACCCAAAATATTTTCAGTCCAATCTTTGGACAGATAATTGAACTTCTTTGCGAAGACCAAATATGTGAGAAAAGAGGCTTTAAGCTGGGTGACCACCAAAGTAGATAAACCTGAGTATAAAATAGTATATAGATATGATGAACCCCAATTTGCTATGGGGGAAGGCAGGATTTCATCTACCTAGGTACCTCCCATGAGCATCCAAAAGAAAAATTATCCATGGCAAATGGTAAAGAGCAAGAAAAAGGTAATAAGGCAGTCTCCTTCTCCAAGTTTTTATAGAATCTCTTTGAAAAACTCCTTTGATCCACTTAAGGAGGATGATAAAGGAAATAAGTCTTACACTCCCCCACATAAAAGGGCCAGGGTTTTGGTGGATAAGGTCTATAGGGCTAGGCAACACAAGGAGAATGGTTATCATCCTATAGTAAAAAATCCCTACGCCTATCCTGCTAAAACCCCACCCTTTCATGAAGGGAAAAAAAAACAAAATGGTAAGGCACATTCTTCCAATGGTGAAATTGTTTTGAATACAAAGTATAGCCCTCCTCACCATAGAAGGTTGGAGAGGCACTTAGCTCTTAATGATCTTAATAATCTGAATAATCATGACTCTAATGCTAAAAAAATTCATAATTACACTAAGTATGTATCCTACATGCCTCTTCATAGGCGATCTAATCATCAATAAAAGGTAAGGTTAATTTCGGTTTGCACCATGAAACAATCATTATAAATAGTGATGATATTGTGCAGCATCAGAAGTATCTAGCAGAAACAAGTTTGATATGTTACTGGAATGGCACGGGAGTATCTACAAATGATTTGATAGGAGTAAAATCATAACTTCCTGGGGAGGTAAGTATATCAATTCTTAGGGATACTTTTATTTATATAGATTGCAATAATAAATTTCTAAAGAGTAGCATTATGGAAAAAAATGATATTAAATTCAAGAATATATCCTTCTCTCTGTTTGATTGGCTGCCTTTGTTTAACCCAATGTATTTAAAGGATTTCAAAGTGGAAAAAGCTATCTCTCTTAAAAATCTTCCCTTGGAACTATCTAGTAAGGAGATCCTATGTACAATAGGTAACAAAATTGGTAAATTTGTAAGGATTGTTGAGTCAGCACCTAAGCAGGCTGACAAAACAATCATTGTTGAATTGAATTTTCATCAAAATTACATCTCTCCCATTCAATTAAGTTTTAATTCCAACTCTGTTATAGTCAATCCAACAATTCTAGAAAATTTCATTGAGACTAATATAGTTTCCCCGAGTCCACATAAAATTACAAATCTTTTGAATCTAGGCAATAAAGATATGGAGATTCAGTTCTATAGCAATAGAGGAGGCTTCTCAATCACTCCTATTAGGGACCAAGGACTAGATGGGCCCTCTCCCTCATCTTTGCCTGTGAACACTGAGCTACATGTTTGAACAATACAGTATTCAACCTTCCCCAGAAAGATGAGGAAAACTCCCCTCCTTCTAAGAGTATGGAAACTGAAGTGGAAGCACACAATTTTATGAATCCAGATAACCATAGTGCCACAAGAATCCTTGTAAATGAAATTTAGGATAGAGCAGCGAATGATATTACTCCCAACCCCCCTCTATCACCTAGCATCTCTAAAAATCCCCCTAAAAGGGCTACCAATCCTATAACAGAGAAACTATTACAAGAAGTTATAATTTCAGAACCAATTACTAACAAACTAGAAGATAATATAGAAATTGAGTACTTAGCAGACCCAAAAATTGATGAAGTAATTAACCAACCTACTGAAAATTTAGAAAATCCTCAACTAAATGAGGCATTAATCCCAATAACTAAAAAGACTCCAGTTAAAACTAGCATCTTGACTGTGAATTGTAATTTGAAGAATGAGTTGAAACAAATAGAGTTAGGAAAAAATAATAAAATATGTTTACAACATGAAGTAAAGAGTAACCTAGATCAAGATGAGATTGATTCACGAACAGTACAGTCTTTGAAACTTGAATGTTCTAACAAAGTAGAAATAGTGGATAAAGAAGGCAAATGCAAAGAGGAATTTAATCAAATTATATACCATTTAGGAGAATCCCTTATGGAGGAATTAATGGATATGTCTATGGATGAGATTTGTGATTTTGAGGAATTAAAATATCAAAAGGAAACCTTAATTAAACTAATTTAGGAGTGTATTCTAGAAGAAAAAGAGGAAGAGAACTATAGGTTATCACAAACCTCTCCCTCTCCTACCCCAGAATTGAAACTCTCAGACAGTGATCATGCCAATAATTATGATAGGTCAAAGCCTATTACAAAAAAGGATGAGATAGATCTAATTCAAACTGTAAATATAACTAAAGATGAATCTATCAATGAAAAGGAAGTGGAACAAGCTGTATCAATCTCTATAGAGTTAGAATCACTAAACCTGGATCTATCAAGGAAATTAGAAGATATTATTGAAATATACGGTAAAGAGATTATAGATAGGGATGAACCCCTTGCTATGACATAAATTGAACAAGAAAGCACAGAACAACAAGACAATGTGATCATGGTGTCTGCTGGAAATTCAACTTTGGTGAAGGACTCCATTGAAGGCCTCTTTGGGATCACTAACAAGAATAGACGGTTGCACATAGCTATGAATAGAGGGAGCCTTAGCACACCTAATATTAATAGAATTAAAAAGAAAAGAGGTAGGAAATCAGCCGTTGAGTTAAGATCTTTAGATGGCAATGCAAGCAACCAAAAAAAGATCGCTGATAGTCTATACCATAGGAAGGGGAAGTACCTTCCCCAAGAGAAATGAAATTCACTACATGGAATGTTAGGGGACTAAATGCCCCTAACAAATAGAGATTAATTAAGAGATACTTAAAAACCTTTGAATCTGAAATTATTTTATTATAGGAAACCAAACTTAATAAAGATGAAAGTGTCAAGGTTAGCAAGAAATTAGGCATTTGGAAATCAGAATTTGTATCATCTATAGGTCATTCAGGAGGGTTAGCAACATTATGGGACCCTTGAAAATTTTCAGCAGTACCCACAAAAAGCAATAATAATTGGATGGCTTTAGTTATCAAAAGTCTAAAATCTAACCTGAAATTCATTTTAATCAATGTATATGGACCTATTCTTAATGAAGAAAAAAGAAGAGTATGGCATGAGATTCTTCTCTTTTAAATGATAAATCAGGACACCCTTTCTTTATTGGAGGAGATTTTAATGCCATTCTCAGCCCAAAAGAAAAATTTGGAGGCTCACAAAACCTATCACAAGCACATAAAGATTATAGTAATTGGGCTATAGACAATCACTTAGTAAGAATTAACACAATTCTGACAACTTCAACCAGCTATTTTCTAAAGAAATTCTTCCTGAAGTTGGATCAGACCATTTCCTGATCTGGCTCTCTATTACAAAGTATTCTAAACCATCCAGAAATCATTTCAAATTTGAGTTTATGTGGTTCCACAACGCGGATTTCATTAATCTCTTAGAGGATTGGTGGAAACAAATCTTAGTAAAAGGATCCAAAATGTACTCCTTAACAGCAAAACTAAAAATTATTAAAAATAAAGCATTAGAATGGAACAAGAACAATTTTAATAATATCTTCGAAGAAAAAGTTAAAATAGAACAAGAGATAGTTGACCTTAACAATATGGTAATAGAACAAGGGATGAACGAGCAAAGTTATCACAAAGAAAAGGAGTTATTGACTAAATAAAATGATATTCTCCTTAAAGAAGAGATCTTCTCGAAATAGAAATCAAGGGAAACTTGGCTTAAGGAAGGAGACAACAATACAAAATTCTTCCACAACACCACTAATTTTAAAAGAAGCATCAATAGAATATCTAAACTAAAAATTGATGAAGGTCATATCACAGAAGACCCCGACCACATATTGTCTATCCTTACGCAATTCTACCAATACCTTCTTAATAAAACAGAAGCTACTGACTTGAAAGCACAACAAGAAATGCTTAAAGCCATACCCAAGTTGATCTCGGAAGCTAACAATAAGATGATTAACAATAAATTATCCATAGAGGAAGTAAAATCAGTGATTTTTCAAATGCATCCAGAAAAAGCCCCAGGCCCAGATGGGTACCAAGCAGGCTTTTTCCAAAAATGCTAGCACTTTGTTGGAGAGGAGGTGTGGCAAGTAGTAGAAGCAACTAGAAATTTGGGATCTTTGCTAAATGAAATTAACAATACCTTCTTCACATTAATCCCAAATAAAAATCAAAGTATGGAACCAGGGGATTTTAGACCTATATCCCTATGTAATACTATTTACAAGATTCTCTCGAAATGTTTAGTGAATAGACTTAAAATACTTCTTCCCAATATAATATCAAAAGAATAGACATGGTTTATAGCAAATAGATTGATCTGGGATGGAATTATCATAGCCTAGGAAGTAGTGCATACTGCGCAATAACAAAGGACCCTAGTATGCTTATCAAAGTAGACATTCAAAAAGCATATGATAAAGTATATTGGAGGTTTCTCTGTAAATATATGGAAGCCTTTAGATTCTCTAAACAATGGATTAATCTTTTTTTCAACTGTATTTCAACCCCTAAAATCTCAGTACTAATCAACGGGAATCCAGAGGGCTTTTTTGGTATCTCCAGAGGCATTAGGCAAGGAGACCCATTGTCCCCTTTCCTCTATGTCATTATGGTAGAAGCATTAGGTAGATCCATAACAAAGAAACAAATGGAAGGTAAAATGTCAAGGCTGAAGGCAGCGGAAAATGTTCCAAATATTACCCACCAGCAATTCGCGGATGATACGATTTTACCTAGATATGCCAATAGGAACTTGAAGCTAGAGAATTTAAAGATATCTTAAACATAGACATGAGAGCCTCAGGACAATGCGTCAACCCCACTAAATCAGAGATCTTCTTTATTAACACCTCCCCAAAAGTAGAAAGGGAGATCTGTAATATGATGGGATACAAAATTAGTAAATTCCCGTGCAAGTATCTTGACATTGACCTGGACAAAGGTCTCTTATCCTCCAAATTATGGCAAGAGGTGATTACTAAAGTTCAAAACAAGAAGATTTCTTGGAAAGGAAGATGGTTAACAAAAGCAGGTAGGGAAACCATGATAAAATCAGTTCTTTTTTCCATACCCACGTATCATATGTGAATTCTCCCCCTCCCCACTAATATGAAAAAAAGTTTAGACAAAATGTTTAGAGAATTTTATTGGCAAGGCCCTTTAGAAGACAAAAAACTTTCCCTTATCAAATGGGATACCTTATGTAAATCAATTTCTAAAGGGGGCCTCGGTATCAAAAATCTTCTATGGCAAAATCAAGCTCTAGGAGCTAAACTCTTATGGAGAATGTATAAGGAGTCTAAAATTAAATGGGCAACAATATTATTAAATAAATACATCCTTGATGCGGATCCCATTAATATATTCAGGTCACACTCACATGTTAAAGGATCACAGATTTGGAACTTTATTAAAGATTGCAAAGGGATTATCAGTAATTACCTTTCATGGGATGTAGGTGTAGGAGATCAAGCCCTATTCTGGGACAATTCATGGGTAGGATTACCTCCCTTAAATACACAGGGCTTTTCACTGGAGTTCATGGAAGAATACAAAAAAGTTAAAGGTATTTATCTTAAGGACTAATCTGTAAGAAAATAGTCTCCAAATGGAGTGAATTAGAGGAAATGGACTCAGTCTGGCAGGAAAAACAAAACCTCTTGGCAACTCTAGAAGTGAGAGAGATATCACTTAAATCTAGATTAGATATTTTAATCTGGGCAGGATCCAAGAATGGTAACTATTCAGTTAAAGAGGGCTACAACTCTATTATTAGGGAGTAGAAAATGGAAAATATAGATATACCTTTGAACCTCTGTTGGAATAAATCCCGTCTTCCTAAAGCAGGCATGTTTCTATGGGCAGCAATGCAGAATAAAATCCTTACAGTAGATAGACTTAATAAATTAGGTTTTGAAGGGCCTTCTAGGTGCCCCCTATGTGAGAAACACTCTGAAGATGTTAATCATATCCTCCTAAACTGCCCATACACACAAAATTGTTGGAATTGGCTTCACCAATGTTTAGGATGGAAATCTGCTCAACAACCCGATCTATTAAATAACCTTAAAGCATGGCCATCTTTATATAAAGATAATCTATATAAGGATATTTGGATTATCTCCCCATCAATAGTAGGTTGGGAAATATGGAAAGAAAGAAACAAAAGGATCTTCATGGATCAAAAACTATCATGGAATTCAATCACAAATAAGATAGAAGCGTCAATCATAGAAATTATTAACAGCAAGCTAAGAGACAAGTTAAGCTATGAAGAATCGTTCAAGAGCTAGGATAACAAAATAAGATCTAAATTGCCAAAATTAGACATTCCCCCCTTATATGGAAAAGGGGGACCCAAAATGAAGGCTGACAGAGCTTCCTGTCAATGGATTCCCCTGAAAGAGGGATGGTATAAACTGAATTTTGATGGAGCATCTAGAGGTAACCACAGGGCTGCAGGTATTAGGGGAATTATTCATAATTGGAAGTCAGAAGTGGTAGCTAAATTCTCTAGGCACATCAACCCTACCACTAATAACATGGAAAAATGCACAGCGGCATTAGAGTGCCTAAAGTTATGCAAAAGTCTTAACATTTCCAAGGTTATAATTAAAGGAGATTCTCAAGTAATCATCAACGCCATTCGTAAAAAGAAAACACCTAATTGGATTCTGAACTTGAAGATAGAAGAAATTAACCAAATAATGGAAAGTATATCAAAATATGAAATCAGACGTACATATAGAGAAGGTAATACAGAGGTAGATATGCTAGCTAACCTAGGAGCTAATGGAGTTGACTCAATGGATCGGTATGAACAAGACAATCCCTAACCTTTCATATACATGAGGAGAAACATCAGATTAGCCACAATCACTACAAATTTTAAATAATATTAAGGAAATGGGCCGACCTACCATCCAGACCTAGTAACTCCATGGTGATCCAGGTAGGTAGTAGTTCTCATCACTAATTTTTAACAACCAATCAAAGGAGTAAATACAATAACACAAAAAGATATTTTCTTTAATATGACATCATACCTAGTAAATACAACACTTATACTTCGATTAGCACTTACTCTCCCTTATGCTCATAAGTATTTAGTAGCAATTACAGTATAGAGGTTAGAATCCTTATTATCACCAATCTCACTATCCTTTTAAATGCATACAAAACACTCTTGATAAGTATAACCCCGAGTCTGTAAAGTATTGGTGCTCAGGGGTCCTTTATATTTATCCCTAACCGATTAAGTTTATAATTAGGCTCCAAATCTTACTAAATTAAGCTGACTAATCATTGTGTGGACGGGATGTATGTGTAAATCTTCTCAAACTATAGAATTCCTATAGATCCCCTTCTATTGGTCATAATTAAGCTTCAAGGACTTAGTTTTACCTCTAATTACATAAGTTTATAGGCTTGAACCTCATACTTAAAAGGGAAATCAAATTACTAATGGCTACCGGGTCTTCTGCAAACTTTGATTTAAGGAATTTTAATATTTTTGTGAGTCTAATTCTTAAGTTACATAGCTAGCAATAAACCTTGATATCTAACTAATATTATCAATATAAACATCCCTATATCTGTTACTCAAGTTAGAGTCAATATACTTTGGAATCGTCACTAGAAGCAGTCCTTCCTTGACTGGTCATTTAAACTTTGGCATTTAACCTTATAAGCCTCTAGACAACATGGTCCTGGCTAGCTATTATTATTATTAAGCGCCAGTAGCTCAACACTTTAATCGGGAGTCTAGGAAAGTATAAGCTTCTCCCCTAGCATAATTGGTGTATCTCTTGAATTATAATCCCCTAGAGATAGGTCTAGATCATAGTTGGATCTCCTTTAGACTGTTATAAATTCTCTATTTTGGATAATCAACCAATATACTAAGTATCAACTTTTTTCCAACTCTAGAATACACTCTGTGATAGCTTAAACTAGAAACATAGAGAAACATGAAATTATTTAAATCTAATGAGCCTCCGTGTATAATGATACTTTAAAATTTTAGCATCAGATATAAATAGCACTCAAGAGTTCTCTTGAAAGATCTTACAAAGTATCATGTCATCATTTCTATAAACGGAAGGAAGTTCTTACAGAGTATCATGTTATCATTGATTAATCATGATCAAATAGGATTATCGAATAGCACCTTTAGATGAGCCTGGTAACAACAATCATCACAAGCTTTCCATGACAGTCCAGGATGACAGACTCAACATGATGGCACTTCTAGCACCTTCCCTAGGATAAAAAACTTTCCATGACAGTCTTAGGCATCACCCTTATTACTCATCTCAATAGCACATACTCATCCTTATATCAGTTCACCTTAACCATGGAGTCTAGATTGCTCATCTTCTACACTAAAGGGAACAAAGCTATGGCCTTCAAAGGACATGTCCTCCCTAAAAGATGGAACCAGATCCTTAAACCACTACCTGATATGACTAGAAGAGCCATTGAGAATGTGCTGGGTGATCAGCACTTCGATAATGAATATACCTACCGAACCAATGGGGAGATCATTAGACAATTTATAACAATCTCAATCTTCACAGGAAAAACCAAGACTGATATAATCTAGGTAGCAAGGTTACTCTTCAATGAAGACCACCTTGGTGGGTTGGAAAAAATGGTTAACTACGTCGACAATGAGCTAACTATACCATATCCTAAGGTAACAATGAACACCGAGATTTCAAAACTAAAGCAGATTCTCCAATCTCTATGGATACCAATGATCACATTTAAAGACAAATTAAGATTTGATAACCATTGGCCAAAGATGAATAGAAATCTGGAATTAGTCTACAAAGAGGCCTTGTCTGAGGAGCTCGACATGAATTAGCTCCTAAATTTTTGGAGGAGTGAGGGTTTCAAAATCCCTAAAGAATTGGATCAAGTAGAGCCCGACAACATACATATCATAGCTTCAGAGGCTACAAGGTGCACGAGGTGGTCCAAGAAGGGCACTAAGGAGGTGGAAAGCATCGTTGTGATGGTTTAAGAGGGGAATTCATGGAGCCATGGCACCATATAGAAGAATGAAGATAACTAAGCAATAATATCAAGTGTTTCTTTTCGAATAATACAGGCTAATTACACTATAATTTCAGTCGTAGCATGATGTATAGCTAATACCTAAACAACTTATGTGTACTAGTTTCTTTTCTAGCTCCGTATGCAAACTTATGACAATGTATTAGTTAAGAGTGACTATGTTCACAACTTATAATAGTATTACATGGACTAGTAGTAAACTGATACAGACTTGTGTAGATCTTTGCATGTGTGTATAGATATGTAAATCTTATCATCTATGAATAGATATGCATATTACTTACATAGTTTCTTCTACATGTTTGAATAGATGTATGTATCAACAGATGTTTCAAGATGATATTTCTGTCCTTATAGTAGGAATAGGGTTTTGACATGTCCTTCGTAGCCAAGCTCTCTCTCTAAGACTTGAGTTTTTCTTGACTTAGAATAATCATTTGATTCAAAGCTCATATTTTATTTTCATCTAGAGTAGTCAGCAGCTGTTAGATAAATTGAGGAGCTATTGTATAGGCAAGATATTAGCTTTTCACAATATTCAGGTTCAAGTCTCCTTCGTCTTCCAGAGTTCTAAATCAATGGAGATGCAGGATGATTAATACAATCAGGTTACAACTAACCAATAATGTTTATAGAGCCTTTGGCCTTGAAGAGAAATGTTAGATAACTAGCGAAGAGATAGGGTACTTAAATGTTGCATATTGCTCTTTTACCCCTCTTATCTTAGAATCCCTTGGCTCCTAACATTATCCCAGTAAATCACTAGTCTTTAGGACTCAGTTGGTATAAGTCTCTAAGTGTCCTATCCCATGGCAATAACAAGGTTAACTCCATGCTTTTAACTATATAGTAGCCTATTCATGCGCAATTAGTCTCTTTTCCCTAGTTAGTTTTTTGTATCAAACACCCTTAGACAATCCTGGCCTTTATTAATTAATCTGTAGTAACAATATAATTTTAGTTCACAATCAACTTAATTCTAAAATTAGGCACAAAGCATTGAGCCAATGACCCTTCATTTTAAACTTCCAACTTAAAGCATATGGATCAATTCTCCTTCGTATAACATGAACAAAACTTTGAATTTATCCTATATTAACCTTGGTCCAAAATTGATCTAGGTAAAGGGGCCCTTTAAATCTAGAATGATGACGCCCATCAAACTCAAAGGCCCAAAGGTTCAAATTGCTTTTGATTCACCAATTTCAAGATGCAGGGTGAAAAAAGTTACTCTTTCAACTCACAATCTAGTTATCAGGGCAATATTGAGAGTCTTAGACAGAGAATGCATCAATAATCTTGAAAAACACCAGGTTAATTATGATATTCCCACTCTTTTCATAGCCTTGGCCATCTTTGCTGGCACTGACAAAATCCCATTGGGGATCCTATGCAAAGATTGTTCAAAAATTCCTACTTAGGGAGCTTAGATAAAGTCTTGGCAAACATCAGGGAGGATTTAACTATACCTAAACCATGCTTCTATGAAATCTCAATGGTAGGAGGTCAGCCTATACCAGCTTATTTAGTATTTCAAGTTGACGATCTAGAACTCTACATAGCCTAGACTCCTACTATTAGAAGAAACTTGAACTTTTTATATAATTTCTTTCATGTTAAACCACCAAAAGGAGCAGACTGGGTAAATTCCTTCATGTTGGAAGATAAGGGTGGCAAATGGGAAAATGATTCAGAACTCAATTTCAACATAGACATCCCATTTCCAAGAAGACATCTCAATGTAGATTACGATTCTCTATCAATGAATGAATAGAAATGTTATTGTGTGTTTCCTCCTCTCTCCTTTCTTGTTGATAGACATATTAGTTTTTATTAAAAGATCGATGAGGCTAAGTTAATTCCCCTTTACTTTGAAAATAATAGAGCAGATCCAGGATCTGGAATACCATACATAAGGGTACTCTTAGTTAATTTTCTCATGTATTTATACACATACTCTTACACAAAAAGTTTTAAGAAAATACTTATAATCTGTATAAGCCTCGTGGCTTTAAGGAAATAGCAACATACGGTTACAGCCTACTCAATAAATCAAAGGAAATTTTTATGACGAGATGTTGCTCTACTAACCCTGTGAAATAAGGAACTAAATGACCCTCACTCACAATTTTGAAATGGACTGTACCCAACCTTAAGAATAATACTTTGTTGAAATTGTAATAGTGTATGAAGGACTTAGGCTTAATTATAACAATGAAGAAGTCCAACTAGCCGGGACCTCCAGAATTTTGACCAACTATACCAATCCTAAATGTAGATTGTATTTAGGATTGGTATAGTAGGTTGGTATTAGCATGATGCTAAGTAGGTAGACCTCTTGAGTCATGATAGACAGAGTCTATTTCTAAACATGCACAATGCTATTTCTATTCGTAATTTTATTACAATCTCCCCTTTAAGTAATGCAGGGCTTTTGCTCTGGGTATCTAAAATTGAAATTGGTATAGTGCCAAGCTTAAGCAGGCTGCAATGATTATCCAAGGAGTAATTTTCATCATTGTAACAAAGTGAAAAAATTATTAAGGACCGCAACATTACTAGCATTGGTGCCTTCTTCTACATTGGTATAGCATCATTCTCTGTTAGTATGTTTGTTGGTAACGGTCTCAGCAACATAAACACTAGCAGGGTTTTAGGACTATCCTAACACGTTCGAACTTTTCATGCAGAATAAGGTAGGATCAGTTCCTTTCTATAATAGTTCTTCAAAATGAAATATATATTTATTAGGTTTTGTATTATTTTGGTAACATTTATATCTGTTGTATTTTATGCAAAGATGTTTCTTTAAGATCTTAAATCATGTGATCAGACAATACAAATCTATTTTAAGAGATCAGTAATGGAAGATGAGACCCCTTGAGAAACTTTTTGCCATTCTATTCATAGGATTATAGCCTTAATTTTTAAATATCATAGAGTAGACGGTTTCTAGACTTAGACTATATGGCTTACCACTTGTAATGGGTGGGCCCTTATGTTGGGTTTTTAGTTGACCTTTATAATTGGTAAAGAGGATTTAGACTAATATTTTTATGGATAATCTTTGTACTAACCTATATAGAGAGAAGGTTAGGATGTTTGGTAAGGTGTAGACCTTTATATGAGTATTTTACATTTAAAATCTCCCAGGTATGGTAGCTATTAAATTTTTGTATAGATCTTTAGTGTATTGATGTATGACTAGGTTGGTTTAGAAATTATATCTTATGCCGGAAGGTAAATACAATATTTTTAACTTTGGATCTCTTTACTTTATGTTCTTAATTATAATCTAAGCCCTTAACTATGAAATATGGAAGATTTCTATTGTGATTTTCAAGAGGATACAATCAAGCAGGCAACCAAATCACTCTGGCATAAAAAATTCTATAATATAACAGACTAATTGTATGCATCTCGAAGCTGTATCCTTGGAAAGTATAATGTAATTAATGTGACATAAATCCTCAATATTATCAAGCGGTGGGTATGCCCATTGAAATTTGAATTCATTGAAAAGTCTTGACTGTTTTAGAGATGTGGGAACGCCCATGAGGAAAATGTCTTTTAACAAATCTCGACAATTCGGTCTCAGGCAAGGCTGGAGGTTTTCTCAACCCCGCTCTTTCCTACTAGCACCTACAGCGAGCGGGGTCTCAATGTAAATTAATTTTATATTAATAAAAAACTTTATAGGTCTTCGGCCTTTTACCGATCAAAAAAAAAACTTTAATGAATTTGTTTAGTAAGTTATTAATTTTAACTGGTTGGAATTAGATGAATTTTTATTTATTAATTAAATTAATAACCCATGCTATGGGTATTGAATTTATGGAGAAACTATATAGTTTTTCTTGTAAGAAATTAATTTATCTTATAGACTTTTATTCTATTGCAAGTCCAATAACCGATATATTTAGAGGGTTATGTCAAAATAAATCAAAGTAGTGAGGCTAATTAAATAGAGGCATTATCGACTGTCTTAAACCTTAGTTTGAACTTAATCATCTTGGGAATTATTTAATTATTATTTGTTTATTAACTTATTAAGGGTTAAATTATATTATTTAAATGATTAATTAACCTTGGTTAATAAGGAATGTAAACTACATTTTATCCATCGTCTTAATGAAAACTCAAACTCAACTTAACCCTAGAGTCAGGATTTGACTCATCAAACTTAGTCAACGATCTTTATCAAGTAGATCACTTATAGAAAACAACATTGAAACTTTAAACTATGAGGAAGGTTGACAACGTCTACCTTGGTCATGATGCCCTCGAAACTATTCAGGGTTCCCAACTAATAACTGTAGATAGCAAACTCGAACATGTTAGTCAACTTTTATAAAAGTTACTTGTGCAACTTAGATAATATTAGTACTTTAAAAAAAATTGTTGGTGTGTTTTCGCCCAGATTTTGGGTATGACACAAAGTGCCAAGGCTGGTAGGCCTGAATCAAGCTTTTATGTTGAAATTGAAAATGCAAAGTATATTCTTAAAGTAAAAGAGAAGATCAAATAGGATCAAGATAAATTGACTTATAGCTACTAAAAATGATGAGTATAGACCAGTGCCTATTATTATATGAAATCTAACTGGATGCTATGTGTGACTTATTAATCAAACAATACTTAATAATAAGAACTTCTAAAATTTAATCTATTAACTTCAATGCATTCATTAAATCAAATGTATAACTTTGCAGAAAAAGAATATCTTTAAACTTTATCACTTCAAAAAGTGTAACAGATGAAACATAAACTAAGAGAAAGGAGACAACTATTTTATGGAGAATTAAACCTCAAAGGATAGACCAATTGAAAACTGCAGTATTTCAAAAGGTAAATTTGACCATACACAATGAGATGCCAATAAAATATACTTATGCTATCCTTTCCTAAAGAAAATGAATCAGAATGTTACAAATACTGAAGAAAGCATTCACTTTATCCAAAGAACAATTTAATAAAATGCAAAGGAACAGATTTCACCCAGAAGCCGAAAATAGAGTAATATTATATTGATTGTAGAAATCACTTGATCAGCAACATTGTTCGATCCATAATATCCAGAAGATTATAGAAACATATGTATATAAAAGTCTCAAAAAATGTCGATGATGTTCCATACTAATGTTTGTCATAATTATAGACAAACTTAAATAGTTTTTCGTACGAAAAGTCATGACCTTTCATTAGGCCTTTAACAAATATAATTATAATAAAAACTTATTTAAACTTTGAAATGTTTTGCAATAATGAGACTGATTAAGTTAAGTCTCCCAAAACTTTAGAACAGGTGATAATGTGATCTTTGTACTCCTGAGTGCTCAAGGTATCCATATACTTGATCACTCCTCGAGCCACGCAGGCTATCTCATCGAGCCGCTCTAGGTGAGATGAAGTCCTTATCAGTGCAAGATCATCGAGTCGTGTAGTATCCAGAGTAACATCAAGAAACCTTTGCATTCATTCAACCATACACGCTTGTCCTTAATATATCTGTCGTTATCCATAAATTGAGGAAGACCCACATTGACACATTCCCTGAGAATATTCATCCCCTTGGTCAATTGATCATGAAACTTATCATGCCTTTTCTTTATCTCCTTTGCCTCTTCAAATTTCATGGAACTATCGCCACAGTCCATATGTCCCATATACAAGTAGCCAGAGCTTTCGTTTTTCATTCACATATCCGTATAACTTTCGCCGACATGATAGTGAAATTTTTCATCGGCATAACATATCCCTACAACCTGATCGGGGATCGGTGTATCCTAGAAACTATCACTCCAATAAGGTAAACTATATCGATCATCGCAGTAACTCCTACCGATAACAACATAGAAATCTCCATCGATATAAGTTACTCTGACATTGTGATCGGGAATCGTCATAATGAATTTTGGCTATTTTGATAGTGTTCGTTATACCGATAATCGATATAACTCTCACTGATATCATTTTATATCTCTGATCATTGTATGTCTTACCAATCAATTACCGATCGGGAGGCAGTATAGCAATATTTTTGTTTCACCAATAGAGCAAGCTATACCGATCACCGGTATAGGCTATACCGATAATCCACTGAGTTTTTCCTTCACCGATCAGGAAAGGTTACTCTGATGCCTTCATTCAATCCTTCATAGGGGAAGCTTATGCCGATCAATGCATTTTGAAACTCTTCGGCAGAAGTCTGGATGATATGGGAAATTTTAAACTTGAGAGACTTTGGATACATGCTTGATGAATGAATTATCAGTTGTGCTTAATGTCACCCTGAATGTGCCTTGTAGACAAATGTATGGAAGGTTTATAATATGTCTATCAATCGAAGGTATCTGCAAAACAGAAAACACAAAAGCAATAACTATTCTCATATATAAAATATCAAAATTTATTTCAAATTTTGAGTGACTAACAATGGCTCCTTTTGGGGACGTGTATTGTGAAAGAATACAATGAGATTCTAGCTATCTTTAGAAGAAGAAGACCATATAATACATAAAAATACATAATGTACAAAGGTCTTTACATGATTTTTCACATAAAGAAAGGTTTCAAATACTGACCATGAACCGAAAGCTCTTGAACATACCCATCCATATCTTGTAAAATAGAGGAATTCTCACCTCTCTTACCTAATATGGTGAAAGGCCCAATCCATAGTGCATCAAACTTTCCATGTTTACATTTGTCTTGGTCCTTTGCACTCCACATTAAAACTAGATCCCCTTCTTGAAAATTTCTCTCTGTAGTCCTTTTGTCATGTAAGTCCTTTACTTGTTGTTGTTTTCGAATGTTGTTTTCCTGTGCTTGCCTTCTTACTTCATCTAATTCTACCAATTAGTCAAATCTATCATCTAGGAGATCTTCTTCTTGCCAATGCTCATTACTCATAAATCTGTATATTGGTAATAAATTCTCAAGAGGTAAATAGGCTTGCTTGCCATACACCAGTTCATAAGGGGCATATCCAGTAGTTTTCTTAACTGTAATTCTGTTTGCCGAAGTGCAAGTGGCAATTTTGAATCCCATTCTCTTTTGTTCCTCTCCAACATTCTCTTCAAGATATTCATGATATTTTTATTACTTGATTCTGCTTGTCCATTCCCCTAGGGATGGTAGGGAGATGACAAGGATTTCTTAATTCCATACCTTTCACAGAAAAAGTCAAACTCCTCACTTCTAAAACACATGGCATTGTCACATATAATTTTATGAGGAACACCAAACCTCGTTAGTATGTTTTCAGTAATAAACTTTATAACAACTTTTCTAGTAGCTTGCCTAGTAGGTATAGCTTCTACCCACTTGGTAAAATAGTCTGTAGCTACTAGGATCCATCTATGACCTCCACTAGATGCATCAGAAATATCTCCTATAAAATCAATTCCCCACATTTGAAATGGTTCTTCTGCAGTCATAGGTCTTAAAGGCAATGCACCATTGTACTTGATTTTGCCAGAAAATCTTTGGCATGAGTCACACTTTTGCACATATATGTGGTAATCTTTAAACAAAATAGGCTAATAATAACCTGCTCTTAAGATTTTGTGGGTAGTAGTTTTTGCAAGGAAATGCCCTCCACATATCCCCTCATGGAATTCTTTTATAACAGATGTTGCTTGACCTTCATCCAAACATAACAACAATACATCTGGATTCCTCCAATATAAATCACCTTGAATGAGCACATATTTGGTCACTTGTAATCTCAAAGTTCTCTTTTGATTCTCATTTAACTTGTTAGGACACTTTGTGTGTTTCAGGAAATATACTACATCAGTATACCACTTACATTGTTCTATGCTAATTTGCATCTCACCAAGATCTACTTGATTAACTTATGTAGCTTCAAGGTTTGACTCAGCCATTAGTTTTGTGAATCCCTGTCCTCTAACAATCTTAGTGACTTTAATTTCAATGTTAAACTCTTGAACTTGATTTATCCATCTGCATCTTCTTCCCATCACTTCTGACTGTCTGAATATATCTTTTATTGCAGCATTAGGAACATATGTATTAACCTTTGCTCCCACTGGGTATGGCCTAAATAACTTAATTGCTTTAACAAGGGCATATGCTTGCTTTTCATTTATGTCATAGGTTAGTTCTGATGCTTAGAGAGTTTTACTGAAAAATGCAATAGGTTTTTCATATCCTTCCTCATTTTTCTGTAACATAACAGTAGCAATGGTGTGGTAAGATGAAAATGAGAAAATTTGAAAAAGTTTACTAAAATCTAGGGACTTCAAAACTGGAGCTTCTTTAATTTCCTTCTTTATATCAATAAAATCTTTCATGGCTTCATCATTCCAAGCTACATTCACTCCTTTCTTTAGTATTTTGGCAATAGGCTTTACTATTTCTAAAATGTTTGGGACAAACCTTCTAACAAAATTGACTTTTCCAAAAAATGATTGAATACCTTTGACATTTTTAGGAATTTCTATCTTCTCAATAGCTTCAATCCTTTCTGGATCTATTTTAACTCCTTCTTTAGATACTATATGCCCCCAACAACTTTCCCTCAGTTACTCTGAACTGACATTTCTTTGGATTTAAAGATATCCCATATTCCAAAGCCCTTTTAAATATTTTCTCTAGGTGATTGCAATGATCTTCTACCTTTTCTGAGTATGCTATGAGATCATCTTGATAAATAACCATGATGATATTAATGAACTCATCAACAGCTACATCCATAGCCCTCTGAAAAGTGGCTCCTGCATTGGTTAGTTCGAAGGGCATTCTTGCATAAACATATATACCCCAAGGAGTAGTGAATGTAGTTTTGTACTATTCTTCTTCTTTCACCTTGACCTGGTTATATCCTAAAAAGCAATCAATCATGGATAATAATTCATTTCCCATGACCTTTTGTAACAGAGCTTCCATGTTAGGCAAGGCATAGTTATCTTTGAGTGATGACACATTCAAAATTCTAAAATCTACACATAACCTTATGTCACCATTTTTTTTCTCACTAGAACAAAATCAGAAACCCATGTTGAATGTCTTATGGGTTTTATTATTCCAGCATCCCTCATCTTGATTAATTCTTCCTTCATTTTAGGCTCTAGTGTTGGGTTTATAGGTCTTTGTCTTTGCCTAAATGGTTTTGCATTAAGCTTTAGAGATATCTCATGCTGGAACAAATCTTCTTTGTATGCTTTTAAGTCATCATAGGACCAGGAAAACACATGTCTGTACTTTCTTAACAATGCAATAATGTCTTTCCTGATTTTAGGAGTCAATTTTCTTCCAATGAATACTTCTTTTTGGGATTCTTCATTACCCAAATTTATCTTTTCAATGTCTTCAGAAACATTACCTGAACTCTTCTTACCAATCTTGGAGTCCTCGTGATCAAATAACCTCTCTAGAGCCACAAGTCCTTTTGGGATTTTGTTTGTCTTTAACTGTACAACTTCTTTCCCAAACAATATCTCCTTTTCACCCTCAATATCCACATGAGCATTCAAATCAATAATTTGATCTTCATACTCTTGTTCGCATACTAGGAATCTAATAATATCTTTATCATCTTGAAAAATCTTCCAGTTGTCTACATTATCAAGTATAGCTGGTCTGGATTTTACTTCAATCTGAATAATATCTTCACATGGGATGTCCTTGTATCTTAATGCTAAGTTAGCCATAAAATCTACAAGAGTATTTTCAGATCTCTCTACCCAATTAATTGAAAAAGCATCAAAGTATTCTATTTCATTCCAGACCTCATTTCTATATCTTTTCAATTAAGGATGTTTGGTAACAAACTTGTCTCTTACTTGAGAAACAATAAGTTCAGAATCTCCAAAAATAGTTAAGCATTTAATTTTATGAGTATTAGCAATTTTCAAACCTAACAATAAGGCCTCATATTCTGCAACATTATTAGTGCATTCAAAAGCCAAATAAAAAGATTATTTAAACATTTTTCCATTGGGTGAGATGAATACAACACCAACACCATTTCCTTCCTTACAACATGACCCATCAAAATACATTTTCTAAATAGTACAAATCTCATCCTTGGCATGTAATGAAATAAAATCAGTAGCTTGTAATGCATTTTTTGATATACTTACTTGAAAGTTGTCCATGTCAGAATGACAAAAATTTATAACTAGATTAGGATCTGTTCCATCAATAATGTACATAGCTCTAGGCTCTTTATCAATCCTAACATTCCTGCCATTCACTGGAATAGAAGCATAAGATAGATCCAATTGAATACTACCTCCTACTAATCTAGACCATTGTCTAGATAATAACATTCCATAACAAGGAGGAACTTCAACAACAGTAATATCCATTTGATAAGACATTTCAGGACAAGCAGGAAATTTAAATTCAACATTTTTCATAATGCCTACTACAGGGACTGATCTATCGTCCATAGCATAACATTTCCCATATGTTGTATCTACATTCATTCCTAGCTCCAACATAACATCTTTAGGCATAATATTTACTGTTGCTCCCAAATCAATCATGCAATTTCTTACTGATTTTTTATTTATCAATAATGTCAAGTAAAAAGGATCCATATAATTTGCACTCTTGTTTAACGTGGTTCCTAAATATATGACAGGAAGTTCCTTCATTTCCTGATTAATGGCATCCTTATTACCTACATTAGACATTATTTTAACAGCTTCATTTTTCAATTCAGGAATTTTAACAAGTTCAAGCAAAGGGACTGACACTTTAACCTGAGATAAAATGTTAGACATAAAAGCAAATTCATTAGGCAGAGATTTACTGACTGGTTTATCATTTGTCATTTTTGGAAACTCTAGGGATTCTACCTGTGGTTCTTGCAATATCTCCTTTGGTTGATTCCTTTTAGCATCATCTGCCTGACTTGATCTATGCATTCTGAGTGTCCCTTCAAGCTTTCTTGCATCTTGGTTCACATTCTTGTTGCTTAGTTTATATTGACTCCTGACTTGATCTGAAGTTGTCATAGTATAAACTCTTCTCTCTTCATCAGTCCATCTCTTTATTTCTGGTATTTCACCTTGATTATTTCCATATTTATGTACTCTATTCATTTCACCTCTGTAATAATGTTCATCTGAGGAACTATAATCATTATCTTCCCACATGGGGCCATTACATAAAGTATTAACAGTAGGGCTATACTCTTCACAATCATTATCCTGATGTTCCTCCATTTGAGCCATGGCATAGTATTCAGGTGCATGTGGCAACCTACACACATGACACCATGTGTTCTCATTTATCATATGATTACCTTGAGATAATGGATCAGGTGTATACGTTTCCTTATTTACTGGCCTCCCATCTTTCCATGTAGTATGGTATGGCATATCTTGCAATTTATATCTATCATTTCTGAATGGTAGCTGATTATTTCTATTACTTCTGAAATCATCTCTGTTCTGATAATTCTTCATTGTATTCATATACTTGTTAACCTTATCATCATCCTTAGGTGTTCTAGAATCTTTTGGGTTGAATAATTTGGGATCATCCCTTTTTGATACTTTGCTCGCTGCCTTTCTGTCATTTTCAATTGTTGAAGCAATTTTGAAAGCTTGTGCCAAAGTGAGTGGTTTATGAGATCTAATCTCATAATTTGTATTTACATCAAAAGATCCTATATAGATATCCATTAGGAAAGCATCAACAGGTCTAATCTCTCTTGGAATTTTATTTAGAACTATATTAAACCTTTTGTTGAACTCTCCCACAGATTCATTTGAGTTTTTCTTTATGCTTGTGAGAGTATGGGATGCAAAAGATTGGTCAGTGTGATCATTGAATGATCAATGAATTGGTCAACAAAATCATCCCAGCTAGAAATGGACATATCTGGCAGGCTTCTATACCACTCAGCTGCATCTTCGGTGAGGGATTGAACAAAAAGCTTCGTATACACATCTTCATTATATTCTTGAAAATCTTGAATAATATTCCATACATTCTTGCAATGCATCTCAGTAGATTCTGTACTATTTCCTGAAAACTTTGGGATAGCAGTCCTTAACTCATTTGTTATGTTATTATAACACCCATTCCAATCAGATAAGTCTAATTGTCTATATCTATCTGCTACCATAAGAGGTCTACCAACATTTCTATTTTGATTTATTCTTCCATTCCTCATATTTTAATTCCCTTGATTATTCACCCTCTGATTTTGATTGTAGTTCATTTGATGATTTACCCTCGGACCATCATTGTAATTTATTTGATTTCTCATGTTATGCTGCCCATGATCATGTCTCGCATAATTCATCATATTGTATTGCCCTTGGTGATATCCAGCATTATGCATTTGATTATTATTATATGGTGGATTTTGTGGTCTTGCACTGTTTAAATGATTATAGTTATTATTCATGTTACCTCTAGAACTTATCGAACTTTCTTCGCTGCTACTACTCCTTCTTTGGCTACTTCTATTATATAAAGGATTAACATGAACATTTCTAAATGAATTAGCATCATTCTGTCTATGAGGAGGAGTATACTTTAGTTTGTTCCCATCACCTTCTCCATGATTCCCTGTACTTCTAGGTGGACTTCCCTTATTACTTCCTTCTGGTGTAACAAGGTTACTTCTTGTAATCGCAAATCTATTTAGAAATCTATCATCTTTCTCTTGAAGGGCTTTGCGCATCCCATTGTCCCCTGTATGCAATAGACCCATTCCTTTTATTATATCTTTATAGTTCACACCCTGTTGTCCTTTCTCAGGACCTATGTTCTGATTTGATTGTGTTTGATAAGGACATATTCTGATTATTCCTTGGGCTATGCTGATCAGAACCAGGAAATTTCTCACACCCCATATCTTGTTATTTTTGTCAGGGCGTCCTCTTTGTGGTACACACAACATGTTTTTATCTTGGTTCTTACTTCTCTTAAATGATTCTAATTCTACCAGATTAACTTGTTTGAGAGATCTCCTTCCAAACACAAATTCTTTCTTCTCAACAATGGAGTCACCACTTCCCTCTAGGAAGATTTTGTGAAACTTTTACAATACTACTTGATAATGTGGAGTCGCCACCTCGAGGACAAAAACTTTTAACTTATTCTAAATTTTTTCTTCCCAGTGGAGTCACTTTAAAATGTTTATACAGAGTCGCAACCCTTTCTTTCAAGGGAAAAATTTATATTTATAATCTCTCAAATTTATCACCAGAAATTCTGAATCACAAATGTTCTTATGAATAACTCCCCAGCGAAGTCGTCAATCTATTGGTTCCCAAAACTATAGATTGGATATCTTAATATATTGTCGAACACTCCCAAAGATAATCCAAATAGCTCAGGCCAAAGAACAGGTTCCAATGCTAGAACCTCTGCAATTTAGGCAAACAAAGTGCCAAGGTTGGTAGGCCTGAATCAAGCCTATGTCTTGAAACTGAAAATGCAAAGTATATTCTAAAAGTAAAAGAGAAGATTAAATAGGATCAAGATAAATTGATTTATAGCTGCTAAAAATAATGAGTATAGACCAGTGCCTATTATTATATGAAATCTAACTAGATGCTATGTGTGACTTATTAATCAAACAATACTTATTGCTAAGAACTTCTAAAATTTAATCTATTAACTACAATGCATTCATTAAATCAAATGTATAACTTTGGAGACAAACAATATCTTTAAACTTTATCACTTCAAAACTGTAACAGATGAAACATAAACTAAGAGAAAGGAGACAACTATTTTATGGAGAATTAAACCTCAAAGGATAGACCAATTGAAAACTACAGTATTTCGAAAGGTAAATTTGACCATACACAATGAGATGCCAATAAAATATACTTATGCTATCCTTTTCTAAAGAAAATGAATCAGAATGTTACAAATACTGAAGAAAGGATTCACTTTATCCAAAGAACAATTTAATAAAATGCAAACGAACAGATTTAACCCAGAAGCCGGAAATAGAGTAATATTGTATTGATTGTAGAAATCACTTGATCAACAGCACTGTTCGATCCATAATATCCAGAAGATTACAGAAACATATGTATATAAAAGTCTTAAAAACTGTCGATGATGTTCCATACTAATGTTTGTCATATTTATAGACAAACTTAAACAGTTTTTCCTACGAAAAATCAAGACCTTTCATTAGGCCTTTAAACATAATTATAATAAAAAGACATTTAAACTTTGAAATGTTTTGCAATAACAAGACTGATTAACTTAAGTCTCCCAAAACTTCAGAATAGGTGATAATGTGATCTTTGTACTCCTGAGTGCTCAAGGTATCCGTATACTTGATCACTCCTCGAACTACGTAGGATATCTCATCGAGCCGCTTCAGGTGAGGTATGAAGTCCTTATCAGCACAAGATCATCGACTCATGCAGCATCCAGAGCAACATTAAGCAAACCTTTGCATTCATTCAACCATACACGCTTGTCCTTAATATATCTATCATTATCTATAAATTGAGGAAGACCCACACTGACACATTCCCTGAGAACATTCATCCCCTCGGTCAATTGATCATGAAACTTATCATGCCTTTTCTTTATCTGCTTTGCCTCTTCAAATTTTGTGGAGCTATCGCCGGAGTCCATATGTCTCATATACAAGCAGCCGGAGCTTTCATTTTTCATTCGCATATCGGTATAAGTTTCGCTGACATGATAGTGAGATTTTCATCGGCATAACATATCCCTACAACTTGATTGGGGATCGATATATCCTAGAAACTGTCACTCCGATATGGTAAACTATACTGATCATCGCTGTAACTCCTGCCGATAACAACATAGAAATCTCCATCGATATAAGTTACTCCGACATTGTGATTGAGAATCGACATAATGAAATTTTGGCTATTCCGATAGTGTTCGTTATACCGATAATTGATATAACTCTCACCGATATCATTTTATATCTCTGATCACTGTATGTCTTACCGATCAATTATCGATCAGGAGTTGGTATAGCAATATTTTTGTTTCACCGATAGAGAAAGCTATACCGATCACCGGTATAGGCTATACCGATAATCCACTGAGTTTTTCCTTCACCGATCGGGAAAGGTTACTCTGATGCCTTCATTCAATCCTTCATAGGGGAAGCTTATGCCAATCAATGCGTTTTGAAACTCATCGGCAGAAGTCTGGCCAATATGGGAAAGTTTAAACTTGAGAGACTTTGGATACATGCTTGATGAATGAATGCTCGGTTGTGCTTAATGTCACCCTAAATGTGCCTTGTGGACAAATGTATGGAAGGTTTATAATATGTCTGTCAATCGAAGGTATCTGCAAAATAGAAAACACAAAAGCAATAACTATTCTCATATATAAAATATCAAAATTTATTTCAAATTTTGAGTGACTAACAGACTATACATTTTTCCCTTGGCTATCTAGGAAGGTCACAGTGAAAGTAGAACGACAATGTTTCCCTCAAACAAAATCCAAAACTCTAAGTATGCCATTAACCCAAAAGGCTAAGTACCCAACAACCCACATTTACCGACTGTATCTACACAGTGCCGACACTTTCAAATGAAAATTCAAATACACAATAATCCTTTTCACTAACACGTATATGAGTACAGAATAGCATCTTAAAGTTTGATCCCATTCAAAAACTAAGCCGTTTTATCCCAAATACAACTACCATATTTTAAAACTAGAATGCATTTCATTATAGCTCTACAAGTATACATTTCTACACAAATATCTACCATTTTAAATCTTTTAGCTAATAGAACAAGAGAGGGAAGGTGAGAAAATGCCCCCTACCTCTTCCTTCTTGAAAAATGATGCAAAAACCAGAGGACCACTTGAAACTACCATAACCAAGGCTTCCTCAACCAAATCAAACGAAGCCCAACGAGAATAATTCCAGTTGCAGACAAAACTTCTCCAACACCACAATGATCAAAAGAAAAACTAGAAACAACTTCTTCTCCAGAACATAAGTACAAAAACCATGTCCTTAGCCATGAATACAGAGTTAAAGCTCCCAAAAGACCCGCAACAGAATTGGAGTCCACTCTCAAGACATATTCCTCATTCAAGATGATGTCAAGGCAATGGTTTTCCCAGTTGCAGAGAATACTCAACAAACCAGCAAGATGCAGTTTGGGCAACAGAACAAAACTCCTTTCCCAACATAGTAAATGCCAATAAAGAATGTGTCATTTGGCATTAAAGACAGTACCTTATCATCCTTATCACCGAATTACCATTTCAAATAAATCTCTTAATACTTGCCCATGACCGAGGTCATGTATAAGCTGACATACATATAGGTTATCAACTTAGGTAAATACCTTATAGGCTTAGAAAACTAAACACACACACATTTAGGTTATCTCATTTTAAACTTAGCAAACTAAACACATATACTTTTCCTATGGTATGATGAACTTGGAAAGATTAAAACGTAAACATTAATTACTGAATAAAGCGCTAATTTAATTTAATGCCAAACAATAAAACTATGAATTTGCATTCAAACTAATATTTCCACATAATAGTCATTAAAGTTTCTGAATTCAATCACATGTATTATGGTGTCACTATGAAGAAGTACCTTACATTTCCTGTCATCATATGCAGAAACAATGATAAACATACATTCTTAATACAAAGGAACTGGCACAAAACTTATAAATTTTTTTCTATGAAATCATAATGAAATCATTTGAACTAAATCAACTTCACTAATATTGTCTTATATCCAATGAAACAATGTAAGATAACATCTAATATTTAATTACCACTTACATTATAATGCTCATGGTCACGCTCTACCAACATCATTAATGGCACAACCCTTAGCATAAACCCCCAGTACCAATGCTTACATCACAACACTTAAATACTGAATGTTCATGCTAACATAGTACCATTAATACTAATGCCCTCACATGAACAAAACACTTAATGTCAGTCATAACTAAACATAGATTACCAAAATAATAACATCCATACATACTGATGA
The DNA here is from genome assembly GCA_027943335.1 of Chamaecyparis obtusa. NCBI lineage: Eukaryota > Viridiplantae > Streptophyta > Pinopsida > Cupressales > Cupressaceae > Chamaecyparis > Chamaecyparis obtusa. The sequence goes on from BSBK01000215.1 coordinate 2,404,472, forward strand.
AATACAATAGTCACAGATCAAAACACAATAGAATAGTGACCCAAGATAATCTGATACTACATCTCCCGTGCTACATAACAATCAGAATACAACATAAATAGCATCTATCAGTGTACTGAAATGAACTAGAAATGTATCATAACACATAGTATCTCAAAGTATCAAACTGATCACATGATCAAAAGATCCAACAATAACCAAAAACATGAATCCAAAACATCTGCAATAGAGTCCAAATCTGAGGGGCATGATAAGTAACAATGACTTCCCCTCCCTCAGCATCTTCAAAATGAGATGACTCGACATCTTCATCTACATGTGAAACTTAAGCGCTTCCTTCAGGTCTTCTATTGGTTCTCTCATGTTGCTAGGGATATTCATGAGCCCTATACCCTTATTCTCTGCAATGAAAACATGTGCCACAAAAACCACCTCTTCCTGGTCCTCTCCGATCTCTATTATTTTGTTCTTAGGAATGATTGAAATTAGCTCCCTTCTAAAATTTTCTGCTTCCAGCTTCATCATTCTTTTTCTGATCTTCATTTCGGCCTTCATAAGACTATCCACCAGATCTATCATGACCCCATCCACCTTTCTTATTGTCAAATTTCTTATTCAACTTCTCTTCCAACCTCAAAGAAAACTGGTATGCATCTTCAATACTAGTCAATCTAACTAGGCTCAACTCCTCATGAATGCTTGGCCTTAACCCATTAAGGTAATGGGCAATTTTCTCCTTACCAACTTTTGCATGGCCCGTTCTAAAGAGAACTCAGTAGAATTCTTCTATATACTCCTGAACAGATCATCCCGCTTGTTTCAACCCTTGCATTTTCTTCCAAAAATCTAGTTCGTAGTCCATGGGAATGAATTGCAACTTCAGTTTCTCTACCATCCAATCCCATCTGGTAATTTTTTGTTTTCCTCTTCTATTTTGTTCCAACTGAATCTCTTGCCACAAGATTTTTGCATGACCCTTCAGCTTGGCTTTCACAAATCTAACCCTATCAGGATCTTCAACATCTTCATACACAAAATACTCTTCAAGAGAATTGATCCAGTCAATCAGTTCTTCGGTTAAGATTTCCCAAAAATGTGGGAACCTCAATCTTAGGTCTCTTTCCAATTTTTTCAAGGACCCTTAAAAACCAATCCTTATTAGGATCTCTACGCGCTTCAGGTTCCCCTTGATTATCTTGTCTATCTTCTTCGAATTATTCTTCACTTTCATTCTTGGTCGCAATATTCATTCCTCTACACAGATCCTCTTGTAGTGCTTACACTTATCTTTGAAGGGCTTAGAAACCCTCATCTATCATAGCTCTGGCAGCTCTTCCGACATGGTTCCTTCATGGACACATTTTGACAAATATTTGTTAAACCCACAACCACAGTCCTTGTACAAACTGCCTCACAATCAACGATCTATCTGCACACTCAAGAACTCCTACTCTAATACCACTTGATGAAGGGGACTCCCCTTAATACCACAAACACACACAATAGAATAGGGAAAGGGGTCTTAGGACCCTTGAAGACACACTTGAGCATTGCAATGTGTCAAAAGGGGTCATCGGGACTCGCTAGGGGTCCTAACATGTGATAAGGCTTACTAGGACCCCTAGGGAGTCCTCTTGACCCCTTTTGACACATTGGAATGCTCAAGTGTGCCTTAAGGGGTCCTATGACCCCTTAAGGCACACTTGAGCATTCCAATGTGTCAAAAGGGGTCAGGGGGACTCCCTAGGGGTCCTAGTAAGCCTTATCACGTGTTAGGACCCCTTAAGGCACACTTGAGCTTTCCAATGTGTCAAAAGGGGTCAGGGGGCTCCCTAGGGGTCCTAACACGTACTAGGACCCCTAGGGGGTCCTTGTGACCCCTTTTGACACATTGCAATGCTCAAGTGTGTCTCAAGGGGTCCTTTTGACACATTGGAATGCTCAAGTGTGTCTTAAGGGGTCCTACGACCCCTTAAGACACACTTGAGCATTCCAATGACCCCTTAAGATACACTTGAGCATTCTAATGTGTCAAAAGGGGTCACGGGGACTCCCTAAGGGTCCTAACATGTGATAAGGCATACTAGGACCCCTAGGGAGTCCTCGTGACCCCTTTTGACACATTGTAATGCTCAAGTGTCTCTTAAGGGGTCTTAGGACCCCTGAAGACACACTTGAGCATTGCAATGTGTCAAAAGGGGTCACGGGACTCACTAGGGGTCCTAACATGTGATAAGGCATACTAGGACACCTAGGGAGTCCCCGTGACCCCTTTTGACACATTGGGATGCTCAAGTGTGTCTTAAGGGGTCCAAGGACCCCTTAAGACACACTTGAGCATCCCAATTTGTCAAAAGGGGTCAGGGGGACTCCCTTGGGGTCCTAACATGTGATAAGACATTAGAACCCCTAAGGAGTCCCCATGACCCCTTTTGACACATTGGAATGCTCAAGTGTGTCTTAAGGGGTCATAGTTTTGACACATTGGAACACTCAAGTGTGTCTTAAGGGGTACTACGACCTCTTAAGACACACTTGAGCATTCCAATGTGTCAAAAGGGGTCAGGGGGACTTCCTAGGGGTCCTTACATGTGATAAGGTGTACTAGGACCCCTAGGGATTCCCCATGACCTAGATGAGATGTTAGTGAATGACTTAGATTGCTAATACTACTCTTTCACTAGATCCAGATTTCAACCCTTTTGTAGATCTATAGGTTCAATCGTGAGCCCACATAATTGGCCAAGAGAAAAATGTGATTGTATATCAACTAATTACAAAATGTTTAGTTGAGGAGAAAATATTGCAACGATCAAGAAGAAAATTGGCTATGGAAAATCTAGTTATGAATTTTGTTAAGAATGAAACTATTAAGGAATGTCATGAATCACAAACCATGAAAATAACCTTCTACAACAAAGAACATTCAAGCTATAGAATTTATTAACTTTGAATTTAAACGTCTTATCAACATTCATGGAAGAGATTTCATTAGCATCCATGGAAGAAATTTCATTAAAACTTTAGACAAAATCATCTAAAAAAATTCATTAACTTCAGGTAGAATCATTTAAGATGGACAAAAACAAAATCGTATTACTCAGAAAAGGCAGAGAAAGAAAATGAGATAAACCAAATTTATCAAATTCTTGCAATCCGCAGCTTCTCTCTGAGCACAAAATGACAATCCATGGATCCAAAATTACGGTAAAAATTAAATTCTTCAAGTAAGTTCAGAAACCCATAGAATAGTGTAATGCATGATGATTTATAAAGAATTTATGACAGACTATGCTGTGCAAAAGCTCACAATCCGGGCTGCCATATCTTAGAGTACTAATGAGAAGCAATGGTGAAAGTCTGAGATAGAGGCAGCGCTGGCATTGAAGCGGCAAGACATTCTTCATAATATCGGGGCAGCGCCATCGAAACGGCAAGGCTTTCCTCATAATGTCGCACCACCACTGATCCGCCACTGATTTCTTCTTTAAATTTATTAATGCGGTCAGTTCTACAATGCCTGCATAATTTCTAGTACAACTATTCATTTTACCAAACCCTTCCCCGCTCTCCATAATCTTCGACCGGTTCAAAGATCCGTTGGGTTATTCTTGTTTAACCTCCCAATGACTCTATTGAGCTATCGGATTATCAATAGCCGTGAGTACAACTGTCTAGTGACCAGAATCTTTTTTGAGAACCTTTGCAATTTAGCTTTCCGATTGAAAAAGCAGGGAAAGATACCATTTCACAACCATAGGCGGTGGAAACAGAGTTATTCTCTTGCCCTCTGCTTCTATAATCCGCTTCCAGTGAACTATTCTTCAAAGCCTCCATTTCTGCGTAGCTAGGGTTTTCGACGCCTGTAAAAAGCACAACTATGCCCCTGTAGGGACTCATGCTCGTGCTCAGAATCATATTAAATAATATTTAAAATGTAAAATATATATTATATAATATTTAATATATAATATATAATCTAATATATAGTTTTTGATATTAATATATAATTAAATAATATTTAATGTAACATGTATATTATATAATATTTAATATATAATCTAATATATAGTTTTTAATATTAATATATAATAAATAATATTTAATGTAAAATATATATTATATAACATTTAATATATAATTGATATTATATAATATTTAATATATCTACTATATATCTAATATATAACTAATATATAGTTTATGAAGGATGGAGAAACGGGAGGGAGAAATTGGAGGCAAAATGAAAATTCAAAATTCAAAATTCAGGTGAGTATCGGGTACCCGATTAGGCCTGGTATTGCTTTGTGCACCGAGCCTACATGGTCAACTATTGGAATGTCTCAAATACGTGTTTTTCCCCTATTTCTCTGAGTTCCAGACTTTGACAATGTAGTTGACGACTTTTTTTCACCCGAATTTGATAAAACGAAAAGGGTATCTTAAGGAGATTATTGGCTTTCTATCAATATAATTGTTGTCAAATTTTGAATTTGGTAAATAATTATTAGTTATTTTCTAATTGACCTACCTCTAAAGTGTTGATTTATATACTGATTGAAAAATGACTATAACTTTCAAATGGTATATAGCATTTTTGAAATCCAAAAAATGTGTCACATTCTATGCTTCACCTACTATAAGGAAAAAAAAATAAAAATTGAATTTTGTAAAGTTTTGAACGAGTTAAGGTGGCCAGACACGGGATTTTTTTATTCTGAAAATGTTGCAGCAAAAAACTCATAATTAATTTTTTTTTGGAATAAAATTACAAAAAAATATGCTTCACATCTGGGCATGAGTCTACTACTTATATATAAAATCTTATAATAAAATATTATTATTTGATTATGATCAAGGTGGTCAGACATAAACCTACTTATTTTTTTTCTAAAATTTTTGTACTGCTGCATTGAAATCTATACTTTTCACCAATGATATTAACTTTTTCTCAAAAAAGGCCTAGTAGTTTAGAAACTACATTCAATTTTCTACAGATTCTATTCTTACAACTTTTTGATATTAGGTTCATAGCTAGTTGAAATTTTCATGTCAACTTGACTAACCCTAATTTACTAATTTTTCATTACCACTTAAGGGCATAGTTTGGCCCCTCATGATCTTGCACATACCCATCTATGAGATGTTATTGAGACTCATAAGCTTAGGGTAGGTTATCTAGGTGTTAAAAGGGAAGTGGCTTGCTTTGGAGGTGTTGGAGCCCAAAAGTGGCTACCTAGGTATCCTTAGTAAGTTACTTAATAAGTGATAATATAATACATTAAAAGGGGTTTTAAAATAAGTTAATAGGATATTGTGTTCCTCACCCATGTCTTAAGTCTAGTATAAGCTAAAGATGGGAGTGGGAGAAGATGATTTCCCATCTAGTAGTGATGGCGAGTTTTGGCACAATCAGTTATCCTTGTCTACATGAGAGTATTTTGGGTTCCACATATGTTCACACTTGACAATCAAAGTCCAGTAAGATCATTCTAAGGGGTTTCCATATGTGATGACACTTCCCTGATTTCTTCTTAGGTTTCCTATGTGTGTTGGTTGCCTCTAGATTAGTATGTGTACCCTTTTATTATTGAGTTGTACCTTTGAGATAGGAAGCTTTCAAGATCTCTTTCTTAGTTTTACCTGATGAATGATTTTGGTATTTTTATCCAAGTGGGGTTTGATCATGTTATCTCCTCAACATGGTGGGAGTGGAAGCATAGGTCTCCACGAGCTTAGGAGGTAGTGATTATCTTACCATTTGAGACTCTGAAATTCTTGTACTAGTGTTGGATAATCTTGTTGTAGTTGTTCATTATTCTTTCTATTGACACCTAATTTTTCAAGTGTTAAATAGATAGGGAAGTATACTTCATTGATATATTCTTCTTCCTTTTTCATTTAATAATGTATAATATTTGAAAATCCTAATGATTGTTCTATGTATGCAAATTTCAAGTATAAACACCTATTAGATTACATGGAAAGATCAAAATACTTTATTGTAATAAATGCTTTTATATTTTCAAAGGTGGGAAATGATGAGGTGAAATAAAATATTTTGGAAAGGGAAATAAAATGTAATTAGGCAAAAGGGTGGCTATCAGAGTTGAACACTTAACCTCTAAAGCCTACCCTTTTCCTAACTACCCAAACTTACCCCCCCACCCCCGCCCACCCTATCCAATTAGTCTATGCTATTCCTTGAAAACATAAGTTAGAGTGAAAGGATATAAACACATGGTTTTCACTCTATGTTGAAAAATTTATCTCGGGGGAAAATTTTTGTTTTATAGAATAATATGTCTTAATATCTTATTTTAACATAAAAGTACTTATATGGAAAAAGCATTAAATCATTATCACAATAAAAATATAAATTACCCTAGTTGCTAGAATAAAATATCTTATTAGGGTAATTTATTCCTTAAAATAATATTATCATCTTGATTAATTCTAATGATGAAGTATGTATTAAAAAATTGTTTTGAAAATAAATAAGATGAAATTTGATCTATCATGATGTTTGAGTATGTTATTTATGTGCAGAAATTTGATCCAAAGAAAAAAATTCAACATGATACTTCGAGATATTGATAGTGTCGAGGGAGTATTCCTTGCCCAAATATTTCTTTGTTAATATTTTGAAATATTTTATGAGAGAAATTGGAATACAGGGTTGATAAAATAAAATAATTTCTCCCTTGGAGTTTTATTTTAATAAATTATTAAGAAAGAATTACTTTTATTTGTGAGGGGTATGATATAAAATATTTTGATAGTAATAGTGAAATCATTTAATTCAAATTAATGGAAATTTATATCATGAATGAAATAATATTTTTAATATTTGATTGCATATGGAATTAAATGCTTACAATATTATAAGAATGCAATATTGTTTGTAAATGTGTTTACCTTATGTAAATTAAACTTGAGATATCATTTTAGGGTGAACTCATTCTTGTATTGTTTTGAAAAATGGTAATTTATTTCATATTACTTTGTGGAAAACTATATTTTTCAAAAGAAGAAATATATTTATATTGGTATGATTTGCAAAGTAATAAAACTTTTATCCTATAACAATAGCTTGGGGATTGAGTTGAATATTTTTTGTGAAGTTAAATTTGCCCTAAAAAGGAAGGATATATATACATATTTTTTACATGGCATCACGGTAATGTTATCCTTTAATATATTATTGAATATAATGTTTTTTGGGGGCCTTATATTAAGTTTTGAAAATCATTAGTAGGAAAACCTCATTTAACATATATAATATTTTGATTAAATTTTATAAGTGTATTTTTCAAATGATAAAATATGTTATAAAGGATTATTTTGGAAACTATACATGGATTAATTATAATATTTTCTTTTCTAGAAAACCCTAATGAAGACCAAGGTAAGATATCTAATTTATTTATCTTATGTGCAGAAAGTCTTCACATCAAATAATATTTCAAAGGGGATTATTTTACAGGATGAAATAAGAGAGATATTTTATATAGAATAATTACTAAAGATCTTATAAATTAAATATATTAACCTTCAAAATGGTTAATATTTTACATTGTAATTATATTTTTGTTGCAGTTAGTGATTAGGTTTTTGTTTTGAAATGACACCTCAATCTGAAGCTTGTTTCCATCTGTTCAAAAACATATTAATACAGATACCAGGACTGAGGTAATGGTCACCGTCATTAGATTAGAAATTATTTTTAAAACTCATGAGAAGGATTCAACTCGCAATTGAAACTATGAACTTTTATGTACCGGTTTTTCAACATCAATAAAGATAAGTTCCATTTCTTTTATTTGTGGTTATAAGTTATTTGTATGCTTTTAATTAGTCTTTTGGATATTCTATTTAATAGAGTGTTTCACTGTGTTAAATTCCCTAAGTGTTATAATTCAAAATCACTATATAGTTTGAATATTGGTAGAAAGGTCTATGTAAGTCTTTCTTCTATTTCTGTTGGTCTCTTGAATAGAGTTAAATTTAATAGAACTAGTTGTATAATCTGATTTGAATTATACTTTAAGTGGAAGCCTCTGATATGATGGTCTTATCTTATTAAAGCGGGTTTTTTTTTTTATACTGTCTCTGATCGTACATAGGATTGAAAGTTTTCTGACTCCATAGCCCAAGTATTTAGAAGGCACTGATCTAATTATTATTTGGAAATTATCATTTGGTTCATATTTTGAGGTTTGTATATTATGTAATCATTACTTTTCAATCCTTAGTATAATCCATTTTAGTCAAGCTTTATAGAGTAGAGATTATCAAAAGATTTGTTGCTTTCCTCCAAGGATCATTCACCACCTTTGGAGGAACTTTGTTTTGTGTACGCAGTTGTGTGACATAGTGAATTTGATTGTTTAAGGTTAATTTAGGCCTACTAGCCTTGGCTTGATTAAGCCAGAATTGCAGAGGTATCAATTTGTACCTATCAGTTGGCCGAATCTGATCCATCATTTTTGGGCACCAACACTTTCATCCTTGGAGACCGGTTCCTATTCTTCCTTTTTATTATATTTGATCTTTATACTTAGAATATTATTACATCCCCTACGACTTGTGCAGTAGATGTTGGTTATGATGTATATCTTATGGTTCAAATGTACATGTTGTTTATTCTTTATAAGATGATGTACTTTAGTTTTATTTTGTGGAAGATATATATGGTTATTGTACTTAATAGATTAAATTATATTTACATGTTTCTACATCAAGGAACCCTTGAGATTTGTAATCTATAAATGAGATTGTGTATATGAGTATGTATTGACTTTACGTTATTGCTTTCACTTTGTTATTCATTATTGTTTGTAAACTCTTAAGGAATAAATTATTTTGTAAACTTAGTAACAGATTTTAGGTTAATTTCTCATGAGTTATCTAGCGGGGCATTACACACATAGTTAAGGTTATAAGCCACATGATTCACTATTTCTATAATTTCAAGAACATAAATGATTCTTTATGAATTTATTTTTTATTTTTTCAAGTTTTTATATTCATCATTTATTGAGAATATGTAAATGTTTTAATCAATGTATAACTAGCATTAAAATATTTATCTTTTTAGAATAAGTTCAATGATATCACCTAAAACATCAATAAAGTTCATTACACATATGGGTTAAAGAACATAAGGTTTTATTATTCTTCCCACATAGTATACGCTAGCACAAAACCACATGAATAATTGATACTGAGGAACAATAACAAGATGAGTTTAACATTAAACAAGTTCTATTGTATACCTAAACATTCAAGATGCCATTAGTTATGCTTTATGTTCTGTTCTCTGACTTGGGGGGCATATTTTATATTCATTCTTCTATATTTACGTTGAAGTCATTTTCTATATGAAATGCATGAGCTAAATTTTTCATCCAATGACATCCAATACACGAAGGAAGGATGACCATCAAAAATATCTTAGCCGTTAATATTTTTTCTACTTTTTTCATTAGTTTCACGTCAGGTCAATCTCATAATAATCGTTGAGGTAGAAAATGTTTGACCATACTACACATGTGCTAAATTTTATCACCTTCCAATTACTCTCTCCTCCTTCCATGCACCATGTATTTGAAAAAATTCCCCTAGCTTTCTCGACTAGGGTAGATTTTATATGTTTGTATAAATATAAAATATGGATGGGGTCCTAGAATAATGTTTTGCACATAAAAGAGACCCCAAAACCAATATTTTATACTTACATGGAATTTTAATGATATGGGATGTAAATGTAGAAGACTAATATTGGAATGAAAAAATAAAGGTACTTACCTCTGAAAAAGAATCAGTTGAAAACCCTATCAGACGGTCTCAGAAATTGTTGATTTTCATAATCTTAAACCGAAACTACGAGATCTACAAAACCTAGAAATATTTTTCTTTTCTAAGCCAGATCAACCATGACCTCAGGATTGGGGTACAATTGTACCCCAGGCCATAATCTTACCCCCCACTGAAGGTTGACCTTGACCCGAAATAGCTTTAACAAAAATTTTGTTAATGGATCTTGAAAGTTCAACGAAAAGGGTATCCATATCTACACTGATATTCATTGTCCCACACTTGTACTTGCAAGAAAAACGTTCTTGTTTGTTGGGGGGGAGGGGTTTGCCTCAGTCAAAATCCAATTTAGGAATTAACCTTGAAATTGAATTGAAATTGCAGAGATAAACAAAGTAAATGGAACAATTCACCTTGCTTATGTTGAAACCCTTATGGAGTATTCGAATCCTTGAATCCACAAGTATAGATGCTCCAAATGAATGTATAATTGGATGTAGGATGTCACAAATCAATTTTCTTAGATCTTCAACACCAATCTTGAATGGATCTTGGAATAGGAAGAGGCTTGAATGGATGGATGGACAAATCTTCAACAAGAGGGCTCCGTAGAGATTGAATCCTTCAATGGCTAACAATGGATCTCCTTGATGAATTGGATCTTGAATGCTTGAATTCTTTTCTTCTCCTTGTTTCTTGCTTGAGTGCTTGAGAGATTATGAGATGAGATGAAGAAAATGAGAGAGGAAGGCTCCCTTTTATAGTGATCTAGGGCACAAACTTCTAGAGAGGCCACATAGAAAATAATAATTAAGGGCCCATGACACAAGACTCTAAAGAGGTGCACATGGAGAGGAAATTAAATTAAAGTCTTGACACAAAACTCTAGAAGGGGACCACCTTAATATAGAAATAAAAATAATTATTTAAGAGCCTTGTCACAAAATTCAAGGTAAGGTCAACCCCAAAGTTAATTTGAGCATTAGGCAAAAAACTCGAGAAAGGATAATCTCCAATACTAAATGAGGAATCCTATACAAATCTCAAGAAAGGTCCACCTCAAATATTAATTTGATAATTTGACACTTAACCCAAGAAATAGTGGCCCCGAAGAGGGAAAAGATATAATTTTGATGAAACCCCAAAACTGGAACCTAACCCTAAGGATCCTAGACCCTAGGGTCAAGGTCGAGGTCGACCTTGACCCTAAGGTCAAGAATCTCAAGTTTTCAATTCAAGATACTATAATTATGTCAGGAAGAAGTGGAAAATGGGGTAGAATAGGGGAAAAAGATAGATCCAAGTCAAATACCCATTCAAGGAGTTTGACATGACCCCAAACCACTTACTTAGAGGGCTAAATATTCTTAACATGGAAGTGCTTCCATGTTAAGATGATACATTAAGCCCCAACTTTAGCAAGAGTATGGACTCTATGCAAATTCTTGGTAAACGAGATCACAAAGAAACAAAAAATCTTATTGAAATCAAAGGGACAAAGGAAACCTCAAGCCCCCAAGGACTCAAGTCTTCATCAACTCCAAGATTACAATAAGAGAGACATTACTAGAAAAAAGAGAGAAAAGGGAGGAGAGGAGTGGCTAGCTCACCTAGTAAGATGTGTGTACCTCACTGTGAACCACAAAAGGATCGGATGGCCCTCCAAGAAAGAACTTGATAGTCACCCCATAACGTTGTGTGCCTTCTGGTGGCTTTGTGCATGTATGTAGTGTGTCTTATCACAGCTTTTATAAGGTACCCATGGATCCATATCCTTATATCACTATAGAATACATTTGTAAAATGCGTATCTCTTCAGGATTTAGCAACTTATGTGCGTTACCTTCTGAAGATTTAGCATATTTGAAATTGAAAATGCACGTCCCTTAAGGATTTAGCAACTTATGTGCATTACCTTCAGAGGATTTAACATATTTGAAATTGAAAATGCATGTCTCTTCAAGATTAAGCAACTTATGTGTGTTACCTTCTAAGATTTAGCATGCTTCAAAACAAAAGGTTAGAACAAAAATACGTAATATAGAACGAGGGAGGCCGTATATATGCCCCCCTCCTTAAGATGGAAAAAATACATACTATTTTGACATGTTAAGGAAAGAAAAGATTAAGGATAAAGCCTTCTTCAACATCAAGATAATATCCATAGACAACACTCAGTCCAAGCCAAGAAGGTCACAACTCCTATGAGGCCATGGAAGGGACGAATGCAAAGATATTTCATGCAAGAAGTGAAAAAGTAACCCATGTGACAGATAGCACACTATTCATCTTCCAAGGTGAGAGATTTATCCACCATGGAAACCCAACGTCAAACAAAAAAAATAGGTTATGATCAAGGATAGAGATCCTCAATGCAAACCAAAATTTTTATGTATGATTGGATATCACATAATAGATAGATACTTCTTAACCAAGGGAAAAGTGGATCCTGGAAAGACAGAAAGGAAGGAGATGGCATCCTTTTCCCCCAAGCATAGGAACAAGGATGAAAGGGGACCTATTATATCACTCACAACACTATACAAGACAATGAGCCCCCAAGGATTAAGCTACCATTGTTTACATAATGTGGAGCTCCATAATAGGAACATAAATGTTATTTAGAGAAAACAGGATTGAAATACAACTTATAGCCACATGATATATAAATAACCTTACTATCAATGCTCTGCCTAATCTTATAATGTAAAGCTTGACATTCATTAGTAGAGTGATAAGGAATTCTATGATATAAACAAAAAGGAAGAGTCTTCAAGTGTGGACTAAGTTTCTTTTTGCATTTAGGTCTAGTAATCATCTCAGCACGAAGGAGTTTAGGAAAAAGAACTTCTTGGTCAAATTCCTTCATAGGCTCATCATGTTTTGAAGTGTTATTTGAGATGTTGTTAACATTAATTTGTTGTTGAGGATAAAATTCCAATCCATAAGAATGCTCATGCCCCCCACTCTATAAGGGCATTTGAATTCCTTGTTTGTGCTTACCACATCCTTGACCATTAAATCCTTGTTTAACTAGGAAGTGATAACCAGGACCATAGAAAGAAGCCATATTAAAAGGAGTTGATGGATATTTAGTAGTCACTATGTCATCATTAGTAGGTTTGATAGATTTTTTGTGGGTAGAATCAACAACAAGTTTATTACGAAGGGAATTAGAAGTAGAAGCAAAAACTCATTGTTCAAACTCTCTTTGTTGCTTCATAAAATCAAGATCAGAAACTTTATACTCTCCAATAAAGGTAGGATTAAAATCCAAGGTTCCCCAATCATCACCAGGAAGAGCATTAGAGGAAGAAAGATTACTATTAGGAATAGGAGTAGTGTGGGTTTTAATATTCAAACAAGGATTAGGCACATCATCTACATGAAGTGTATAGATCATGTTGTTATATATAAACTTGAATTTATGGTGAAGGGTGGAAGGGATATCATGCATCTCATGCAACCAAGGTCTACCCAAAAGAAGGTTATAATTGAGAGGTCTAGGCATAACATGAATAGGTGTATTCAAGATGACTAGACCTAGTTTGATAGGTAAGGTAATGATGCCTAAAGTGTTCTTTGCAATGTTATCAAAGCCATGTATAGGAACATTGTCAAGTTGAATAGTTGAAAGATCGGCTTTAATCACTTTGAGCATATCCATGCTACAAACATTAAGCGCAAATCCATTATCAATCAAGGTCTTACAAATGATACTTTTATTGATAATAACAGTAACCATAAGAGCATCATATTGATTCTAACTTCTTTAGAAGGTAAATCCTTTTGAGTAAATACAATGTCAAGAGGACCAAGAGTAGCATGCATACATTATAAGAAGTTATTGATGTTCTCTTGATTAGGAGGTGGAGTGGGAAGAGTTGCTAGAGTTTTTTGTAAGGCTTCATAGTAAGTAGGTGAAGTTTGAAGAAGCTCCCATAAAGAAATACTGGTAGGATTATTTTGCAATTGGCTTATCAAATCATACTCCTTGCTAGGAAGATGGGGTGGATGAGGAAGAATAGGTTGAGAAGGTGGTAAAGAAGTAGAAACCACTGGATTAGGTTGAAGGTTATTCCTTTAATGATATGTGTGAGGTATAGAACCTTGGTTACTGAATGACTCTAAAGACTCCATAGGTCTACCTTTGATAGTAACCTAAGGACAACCTTTGACAATCAACAAGGGTTTTAGAAAAACCATATTAGTTGTCTCAACACTAAAAATAGATTCACAAGAAGGAAGCAAAGAAGACATCCCAGGAGGAGATGAAGTAGGATCTTGATTATCCATAAGATCATCACTAAGAGGGAGAGCATTAAGGGAATTTATATCATTCTCTGCTAATGCCTCATCACTAGAAGGAATCCTAAATGGAGGTAAAGTATCTATAATGTCATCTTCTTTCACTAAAATGTCTGCATAAGGGGAGTGTGTTTTAGAAAAAGAGTTATCATCATGTATGAATATGTCATCCATTAATAAATCAACCTCTTGTATCAAAGCTTCTTCACGAGGAAGGGTATGTCAATATCTTTATCCAAGGGATCATCCACAATGGTTTCATGAGGAAGAGAGTAATAAACATCCAAATCAAAGGGCTCATCCCAAATAGGAGGATTATCATCCCTACCAATAAAGAACATTGTAGAATCACCATAAGTCACTAAAGCTTGATCCCTAAAGGGGGAAGAAGGTAAATTATATTCTAAAGTAGGCTCATAGAAAGGACATATATTAGGAGAAGAATTAACATCAATCCTCAACTCATCTCCATAAAGAGAAATATGATGGAGATATAGATTAAGGTCATCTTCTTGCTCTAATATATCCTTATAAAGTAATTCAAAAGAGGAAAAAGTAGCATCACATGCACTAAATGAAGTCTTTCTAGGTGTAACATCATGAAATGGTAAGGTAAGAGGAGGATGTTGTGTAATCCCAAAAGTTTTGGAAAACATTTGAAACAACTTGTGCAACATGATAACGAATAAAGAAATGCATAAAAATTAGATCTAGATATATCCAAATGAATTCAAATGAAATTTATAAGCATGAAAAATAAATCAAACACCATAAACACAATAGGGCATCTAATTCTACAAAAGAAAGAGTATTCATAAAATGCGTTCACCAAAATGTAAGATGAAGGTGAACACACAAGATAATACAAAGCAAAATCTAACACCAAAAAAACAATAGGGCATCTAATTCCACAAAAGAAAGGGGGTAAGCTTGTCAGGTTCACCAAAATGTATAAATATAAAATATGGATGGGGTCCTAGAACAATGGTTTGCACATAAAAGAGACCCCAAAAACAATATTTTATACTTACATGGAATTGTAATGATATGGGATGTAAATGTAGAAGACTAATATTGAAATGAAGAAATAAAGGTACTTAGCTCCGAAAACTAATCAGCTAAAAACCCTCTCGAATGGTCTTAGAAACTGTTGATTTTCGCAATCCTGAACTGAAACTGTGAGATCTACAAAACCAAGAAATATTTTTCTTTTCTAAGCTAGGTCAACCTTGACCTTAGGATCGGGGTACAATTGTACCCTAGGGCACAATCTTACCCCCCACTGAAGGTTGACCTTGACCTGAAATAGCTCTGAGGGAAATTCTATTTGTAGATCTTGAAAGTTTAGCGAAAAGGGTATCTAGATCTGCACTGATATTCACAGTCCCACACCTGTACCTGCAAGAAAAATGGTTTTGTTTGTTGGGGGGAGGGGTTTACCTCAGTCAAATCCCAATTTAGGAATTAACATTGAAATTGAATTAAAATTGCAGAGACAAATAAATTAAATCGAACAATTCACCTTGCTTATGTTGAAACCCTTGTGGAGGATTCAAATCCTTGAATCCACAAGTATAGATGCTCCAAATGAATGTAGAATTGGATGTAGGATGTCTCAAATAAATTGTCTTATATCTTCAACACCAATCTTGAATGGATCTTGGAATAGGAAGAGGCTTGAATGGATGGATGGAGAAATCTTCAACAAGTGGGCTCCATAGAGATTGAATCCTTCAATGGCTAACAATGGATCTCCTTGATGAATTGGATCTTGAATGCTTGAATTCTTGAAGATGATTGAATGCTTGAATTATTTCCTTCTCCTTCTTTATTTCTTGAGTTCTTGAGAGATTAAGAGATGAGATGGAGAAAATGAGAGAGGAAGGCTCCCTTTTATAGTGATCTAGGGCACAAACTTCTAGAGAGGCCACATAGAAAACAATAATTAAGGGCCCATGGCACAAAAATCTAGAGAGGTGCACATGGAGAGGAAATTAAAGTAAAGTCTTGACACAAAAATCTAGAAGGGGACCACCCTTAATATATAAATAAAAATAATTATTTAAGAGCCTTGTCACAAAATTTGAGGTAAGGCCAACCCCAAAGTTAATTTGAGCATTAGGCACAAAACTAGAGAAAGAATAATCACCACTAATAAATTAGGAATCCTATACAAATCTTGAGAAAAGTCCACCTCAAATATTAATTTGAGAATTCGATACTTAACCTGAGAAATAGTGGCCCTGAAGAGGGAAAATATATAATTTTGATGAAACCTCAAAACTGGAACGTAACCCCGAGGATCCCAGACCCTAGGGTGAAGGTTGAGGTTGACCTTGACCTAGGTCAGGGTTGAGGTTGACCTTGATGTAAGAGGCTGACCTTGAGCCTAAGGTCAATAATCTCAAGTTTGCAATTCAGGATGTTAGAATTATGTCAGGAAGAAGTGGAAAATGGGGTAGAATAGGGGAAAAAGCTAGATCCAAGTCAAATACACATTCAAGACATTCGACATGACCCCAAACCACTTACTCAGAAGGATAAATGTTCTTAACATGGAAGTGAATCCATTTTAAGATGATTGAATGTGTATAGAAACTTTTTAGCGAATTGGATGACGCCCAACATATTTATTGTCTTACTAAAGTTGAGGGAACCAAGTCCATGTAATAACTAGTGTTGATTGTTTAAGATAATGCCTCAAAGAAACATATTCTATAATCATATTCTCACTCTCAAAAAAGTTTCCTTGTTCCAAATCACTTTTAGGGAGAACTTCTTATCCAATTTAGGTAGGACCACACGATACAAAATTAGAGTAGCCAATGTTAATTATACACTTGTTTCTATCTATCACTTCCAATTTTACGAGTGTAATGTAGTAGTAGATGAGAAAAAATCTTGAGGCAAATACACTATATTCATTCTAAAAGTAATTGTGCTTGTTTAGCTCTAAAAGGGGGAAAATTTATTTAATTGGTGTAGTGCTGAGATGAGGTGAGATTGGGATTATTCAGCACCACAAATATCACTAGCAAAATAAATGGAGGACTTAAGTGAAGAAGAAATGGGAAATGTGTAAACAACAAACTAAAATGCATATCTTACCAAGGAGACACTTATGATGAAAACAAAGGTATAGGAAGTGTTAATGTCATTACATTCATCCTACATTGAAATCACCATTGGCACACTTACCCTATTTAGTTGTCATATTTATGAGATTGGAGGTGAAATAAAGCCATGACTTTGCACTTTAATGGAATGGTTATTACCACCTCAAAATATTGCAAACAAACATGCATCTAGGGACAAAATTAGTGCATTAGTATCACACAGTGGAGGGGAAAAGATCTCATTGCTAGCAACTTATTGCACAATAATGGGGCACCATGAAGCTTGAATCGCAAAGGAGGGAAAAGTTCACCATATTTTATTTAGAGGTGGAAATTGTTAATTGAATTGATGATATAAAAAATAGTAATAAGTTACATATTCTCAATTCTTAAATTCAAAACAAGTAATATTATTCTTTAGATTTGGTAAAGATAAAAAAAAGTCAATTATTAATCTTTAGGCTATTTAAAGAATCACTGATATATTAGTCAAACTTGTATTGTCATCTCACTTAGATAGAAGTCCATTAGATATAAAAATTAGGGAAAATTATGTGCTCACTTTTGTAAAATTTTAAGGTTAGTAGGCATTTTAAATTTTTACATTTAATTGAATTCCAAATAGTAGGCCAAACATTTAATTATAGTAAACTATTTTCAATTATTACACACGTCATTGGAAGTCTTTCATTAAATAGCTTGGATCTTGTAATACTACAAAGTTATGCAAACACTATTCCTTAGTGATGCAAATAATGGGTCCATGGTAGAACATGCAATATTAGTTCATGGGTTCATTCCTTGAAAGTGATATTAGTTGTACAGTTGTACATACTGCATATATTTGTGGTTCATTTCTTTTCACAACACATCAAGTTAACGCAATTCAGTTTGTTGTCCTTTGGTTTACTAGTTTAATCTGGTTCACTGGTTTAAGAATGGTTTGTTTCATGTTTGAATGTACCATTGAATGAAGTTTGGGTATATTAAGTATAATCTTAAGACTCGTGACTCTTCAAATTATCTTGTTTCCTTCAGACCTCTAGTGTTGATGAGCTACAAAAGTGTAACAGGTTTGGACAGTTTCATAAACTAAAGATTATGAACAATTTTATTGTCCCTGAGACCTTGAAATATTGAGCTTCTCTTTGTTTTGAGAATAGTTTAACATTTTCTACTTAATAGGGCCAACCACGTGAAGGTGGAAGCTCATCTGGCCCCTCCTAGGAGCCTCTTATGACCCCTTATGACACTTTAAGACCTCTAAGATGTATTATTAGGGATCATAAAGGGTCATAAGGGGTCCTGGGACACAACAGCTGAGAAACATAAATGTAGGCATCACACATGGTCATAATTCTTTGGAGATACAACATAATTGATTATATAACCAGATGATGCAATGCAACCACTACTCCTCTAGTTCTAAGTTGAGACTGTAGGGTCCAAAGACCAATCAAGATAGGGTCCAAAAGTCATCATTATCTATGGTTTTTAGATCCTATAGTGTTAACTTAGAACCAGAGGAGAAGTACTGCTTGTGTTGCATCATCTAGGTATACCACTCAATTATGTTGTGTCTCCAAATAATTGTGACCATGATGCCTACATTTATATTTCTTAGCTATTGTGAGATTAAAATTCTTCTAAGGAACATGTCATGTCTATGTGGAACTGTGTAAGATCATCACCAAAGGGGGTTCTAGATCATAAAAGTCCCTTTCACTTAATAATTATGAAGCCATCAATGGTATAATAATTGTTTAGGATTGTAAGTTTCCATTTATGGCTTGAAATTACCAATTAGATTACAGGGAAACGCAAACCAAGATTCATATAAAGAAAGGTGTTTCTCTTGGAAAATGGCTGATGGTAATTGATGAAGAAGATATGAAAGTGATGTTGATCTAATTTAGATTGGTGTAACATTTTCAAATCTTCTTCATAATCATCATCAACATGGCCAATTTTGCAAAACTAATTCTGCATACACTGAATTCTACATACTCCTTATTTTGTTTAGGGTTGATATTGTCAGACATGGTCTTTCTTGAATGGAATGACTCGTTACTTGTACATTGACTAGAATGTTGGTTGAAGAAGAATGATTTGTTTGCAACCTATAGATACAAACATTGAAAAACCATTTTCTTAACTCTAATTTTCTCAACACAAAGGGACATTTATCATAGCCATAGAAAATTGATTATTTTTAAATGGAATACACCAAGGAGTACCATTATAAATATTGACTATTTACAATCATGAATAGTAAACCTAAATCAAATAGCTCATTTTTTTATCAGCATGTGTAGTCTCTGTGTATATGAAAAATGAATGAAATATCAAGCTAAAATAAAATAGTGAACAAAAATTCAAATTCAAGGCCTAATTTATCAAGAGCAACAAACAATGTGGAACCCCACAATTGAAAACATGAGACCTAATAAAAAACATTGCAAAACTTGATTGGGACAATGGAATTTACAAAGTAAGGAAAGGTGAGAGGATCAATCAAATAATCAAAAAAAGAAACACCCTCTATCAACAACGTTCAAAATATTGTCACCAAGCACAGACATAGGAAATAAAAAAGGGACATAAGATAAGAAATAAGAAAAATCATTAGGACTATAGAAAAATCATTAAGAAGTTATAGAAAATCAAGTTCTAGAAATGGATGGTTCTAATGCTTTTCCATTACAAGAATTGAGAATTCATCATTTGGTATATGTACAGGTGAAAAACATGTAGATTTTAGCAAGCGATACTGGGAACTAGACCCGACAACAAATGGAATTGTGATGATTTTCACAATAGTACATGTTTTGTTGGGTTAGCTCTCAGTAGTGCTTAGGCAAATATGCATGTTCGTCACTTGTGCATATGAAGTGGCTCTAATGGAAGATATAGTCGATGAACAACCATTTTGTCAACTCTAATTTTGTCAACATAGAGGGACATTTATCATAGCCATAGAAACCTATCTTGGAACTATTCATTTCTCTATGTATATGAAAAATGAATGAAATATCAAGCTGAAATAAAACATTGAACACAATAGTATTCCATGTAGAGTGAATCAAGTTCTAGAAATAGATGGTTCTGATGCTTATCCATTACAACAATTGAACATTCATCATTTGGAACTTCTTGGTGTATTCCATTTAAGTATGTCAGGCACAAAGTATTCCACCTAGATATGTTCAAAATTTTTCCAGTAATGATTTGGGGAATACAATAATGTAAAACACAAACTAATAGTATTATTGTTATGAGAAGAGATCAAAATAATATTCAAAGTATTATTATGAAATATGCATGTTCATCACCTATGCATATACCTTCTCTAATCACACAACCAATGAATAAAAATTAAAATGCCAATTTCTTTAACAATTGAAATGTCCCAAGTAGACAAGATTCTCAATGGAACTACTTTGATAACATATAGATACAAATAGGAGATTGAAGTTGATCAGCCTTCACCTATGCATATAAGATTTGACTAGAAAAGGTATATGCACAGGTGACAAACATGCATATTTGACCAAGGATTACTGGGAGCTAGACCCCACAACAAATGGACTTGTGATGATTTTCACAAGAGTACATCTATTGCAGGGTAAGCTCCTAGTACTGCTTAGGTAAATATGCATATTCATCACCTGTGCATATAAGAGTTGATCAGATAAGGTATATGCACAGGTGAAAAACGTACAGATTTGACCAAGCAATACTGGGAGCTAGACCCATAAACAAATGGACTTGTGATGATTTTCACAATAGTCAACTCTAATTTTATTAACATAGAGGGACATTTATCATATCCATAGAAACCTGTTTATTTTTAAATGGAATACACCAAGGAGTACTATCGAAAATATTAATCGTTTACAATCATGAATAGTAAACCTAAATCAGATAGCTCATTTTTTTATCAACATGTGTTGTCTCGAAATATCAACAAATGTGTAGTCTTAGAACTATCCATTTCTCTATGTATATGAAAAATGAATGAAATATCAAGCTAAAATAAAATATTGAATAAAATAGTATTCTACATAGAGTGAATGAAATATACCATCAAAAGAAGATGAACTCCATAATTGGCACAAACTTGAACATGGAAAAATTCAAATAAAAGGCTTAATTTATCAAGAACAACAAACAATGTGGAACCCCACAATAAAAAATATGAAACCTAATAAAAAAATACTGTAAAACTTGATTGGGACAATAAAATTTACAAAGGAAAGGTGAGAGGATCAATCAATTAATCAAAAAAAAGAAACATGCTTTGTCAACAATGTTCAAAATTATTAGGACTATCTAAAAATCATTAAGACTATAGAAAATCAAGTTCTAGAAATGGACAGTTCTGATGCTTTTCCATTACAACAATTGAGCATTCATCATTTGGTACTTCTTGGTGTATTCCATTTAACTATATCAAGCACAAAGTACTCCATTTATATATGTTCAAAATTTTTCCATTAATGATTTGGGGAATGCAATCATGTAAAACACAAACTAATATTATTATTGTGTTATGTAAAACACAATCATGTAAAACCTATTCATATACAGCCTTCACTTGTGCATATAAGAGTCGATTGGAGAAGGTATTTGCACAGGTGACAAACATGCACATTTGACAAAGCATTACTGGGAACTAGACCTTGAAAAAAATGGACTTGTGATGATTTTCACAATAGTACATTTGTTAATGCAGGGTAAGCTCCCAGTAGTGCTTAGGAAAATCTACATGTTCATCACCTGTGCATATACCTTCTCTGGTGGGAGGAGTCTAATGTTGTATAGTATGTCATTGTCGTTGTATATGGGATCATGGGTAGTCTTATGAAATAAGTTGGTGCTTTGGGGTGTTTAAGGTCTTGAAAAGGTCATAGTCAATGTAAGAAGGCTCTTTGGGTGATAACTTGTTGTAATGTCCCCAAGTAAATTCAACTAGTTTATGCATAAAAGGACCTATGTTTAATATACTTGAATTGAATTATGTTAACTTAATTCATGCAATAATTAAAAAAAACTAATCTACACCATTAAAAACATCTTCAATGTACCTTAATAAGTCATTGGAATCATCCAAGAAAGTTAAACAACTCAAAAATCCCAAACTGGGTGCTTTTTAGGCCTATTCTCCTAGTAGCCCTGCCAGACTAGTTTTCCTAGGATTTCACAAAACTTTCCCAAAACACTAGGGAAAATAAGGGCATATATGAATACCCTTTATAGAGCTACATAACATATCCCAAATCCATATGCAACTCCTTTGGACCATCTATACAAACAATTGCTAGTGTACAGGGTTTTACCCCACCAATAGGTCTCCAAATACAAAGCAACTCTTATTTGCACATCCACCCCAACTTCCTAACCCATACAAGAGGTGGAAGTAGAGGTGAAAGAACCTTCCTATGGGGTCATGAGAGTGGCTAATGAGGTAGCCATGAGGAGAGGCATATGATGCAAGATGCATTGGTCTCTATGAGGAGAGACTCGGGATTTGAAGACAAGGATGATTTGAATATTGAAGCAGTAGTCTCATGGAGTGAGGCTGAGGAAGAAATGAAGAAGGATGATCATAATATGGTTTACTTTTTTCCCATGGGAGGCAGCTAGATTTTGAAGATGCTTGAGTATATTTTGGAGGAACACTATGCAAGGATGCCATGAATCCTTAATGTGGATCTTTATAAACCAAAGGTGAAGATAAAGAGTTTTTGTTTTCTAACATTTTTGTGCTTGCAGGATTTCCAAGAGGACTTGGAAAGTTTTCAAGTTGAGGAGTATGGCGCAGGAGCACCAAGGTCAACACCTGAACCAAGAAGGTACACCAGGGTCGCTGAGGATCCTAGGGTGATGGGAAAAGACCATATAAGGTCACTTTGTATTATAATGGACCATGATTGGTCATTTTATGTTGTTTTTATCATGTTTGTAATGATCTTGATTATTTGATAGTATGATCACAAAATAATGTTATGTAAGCCATTAAATGGCATAAGGGATAGTGATGTAACTTTGGGGTCACTTAAGTGATCCAAGAACTTATGTAAAGGTAAAGGACCTATGGGGGTATCTATAGTTGGAATATGGCCATTAATGCCATTAAATCAATGTAATTGCACTCAAATTGAAAAGATGCCAAAAAGAAGATGTAAAATTGCATTCGTGCAATTATGGCCTAGAATGGTCATCTAGGGGTTATGGGTTAGTATGGATTGCAAAGGTTGTTTTAAAACCTTATAAATATCCTAAATTGGGGTATGAGACACCATGTTGTCAAGTTGACAACATTGGTTGTCAACTTGACAACACCATTAAGCCTATTTGGTTTTAATAGTTAGTTTTATGACTGTTATGGAACAGTTTTGGGTAGTTAGTTGGTTGTAGTCGGGTTTCTTTGAAGATTTTGAGTCTATTTCTTTGTTGATCCATGTGAGTGGAAAGGGGCACTAGTACATTTTGCACTATTTTTTGACGCACTATTGGTTGAAGTTTCTACCCAACTCAGTCGAATAGTCGACCAAATTGTTCATCGCTATTATCTGTGTCAAAATATCAACCCATTGCTGCAATCATAGAATAATCGACGCTCATATTGGTTGAAAACAAGGTAAATCTAGGCTGAAAATAACATTGGAAAATTTTGGTATATTTGTTGATCTTTCAACCAATATAGATTAATATTGGTCAAAAACTTTGGTCACTCCAACCAGGATGCCAAACTAGCGACAGTCATATTTTGACCACATTTGGTTGAAATATTTAGTGGCTCTGAATAGGATGCCAAACCCATGATGCCACATTTCGATACAACATGGTCATATTTTAGACCAAACTAGGCCAAACTTGTGACGAATGTGGGTCAAAATTTTGATGCAACGTGGAGTTTTTTAAAAAAAATTGAAGATAAATATCTAGACTAATCACCAACGGCATCCTGATCGATGATTAGTCTAGATATTTATCTTCAGGTGTCAACACTCATTCTGCTACTTGTTGCCAGTGGGTCCCTACTCATTCTATTTTCTAGACTGCTTT
Organism: Chamaecyparis obtusa; assembly: GCA_027943335.1. Taxonomy (NCBI): domain Eukaryota; kingdom Viridiplantae; phylum Streptophyta; class Pinopsida; order Cupressales; family Cupressaceae; genus Chamaecyparis; species Chamaecyparis obtusa. Next base: position 2,428,786 of record BSBK01000215.1, read on the forward strand.
GGGCTCTAGCAATCCATCTGCTCTGCTCTACGTGAAACTGTGGTTTTTTCATTTTTTTTGAACTATTTGATAGATAGGCTCTGATTGGTGATCTGTGAATTGGTAGAGCTTCCTCTTAGATGCCCAAAAATCTTCAAATCTATTGGTGTGAAGCCCCCAAAGGGTATTCTACTCTATGGGCCTCCTGGTTCTAGGGAAACTTTAATTGCTAGGGCAGTGGAAAATGAAACCAGTGCCTTCTTTTTCTATATCAATGGATCTAAGATCATGTCAAAGTTGCCTGATAAACTAAAAGCAATCTTTGAAAGTCTTTTGAGGAGACTAAGAAGAATGCCCCATCCATTATATTTATTGATGAGATATTATAGAGATTTTTTAGTAAGCTTGCAAGTATGCTACTAGAGAAAATATTGAGAAGGTGAGTTTCAATTGTGGCAACTTTTGCAAACTAGATTTGGTTATAAATTTCTTAATGGTTTTTTTTGAACTAGTTTGTTAGAATTTTACATTTTTTTATTCAATTTTCCTCAACTTGTATCTTATTATTTCAATTTGTCATGTTCTCTTTCCTCTGCACTTTTATAGGATAATATTGAACGTGAAAGAAAAAGAAGTGAGAACCCCAAGGCAATGGATGAGGATGATAGTGATGAGGTAGCTAAAATAAAGGCTGCTCATTTTGAGAAGTCAATGAAATATGCCTAAAAAAGTGTCAGTGATGCTAATATTTAGAAGTATCAAGCCTTTGCACAAACAATACAATAATCTCGAGGCTTTGGTTCTAAATTTTGATTTCCTAGTGCTTCAGCTAGTGCTTCAGATGTATTTTCTACAGTAGATAATAAAGATGACGATGACTTATACAATTACGAAACTTAGTACACAATTGTCATCTTAATGAAGTGACAAATGTGTCTATTCTAGCAGGGACCTTCTGCTAACAAATAGCCAATGCTATTCAATTTGGCTCTGACTTTTTCTTGTATGAGTTTTATCTATTCATATGTTTGAAACTTTATTTAGTTTATCAGCCCTTTAGCCAAGGACTTACTAACTTGTAAGTCTTTAGAGAAATATTAACTATGGAAAGTAAATTTAGCTATGGAAACTTTTTCTCAAGTGGTAGATAATGCTACGAAAACCTTGCTTTTAAAAAAAAATCCTACTGGAAAACATTCTATACTAAATCAATTCTACAACAAAGAAAGTCTAGTTCAACTAATTATGACTGTTGATCTATGAATTAAACTTCCTCTTAGACACCCACAACTCTTCAAATCTATTAGTGTGAATCCCCCAAAGGGTATTCTGCTCTATGGGCCTCTTGGTTCTGGGAAAAACTTAATTGCTAGGGTAGTGGAAAATGAAACCGGTGCCTTCCTTTTCTGTATCAATGGACTTGAGATCATGTCAAAGTTGGTTGGAGAAAGTGAAAGAAATCTCCAGAAGGATTTTGATGAGTCTGAGAAGAATACCCCGTCCACTCTATTTATTGATGAGATATTACAAAGATTTTTCAGTGGACTCTAGCAATCCATCTTCTCTACTCTGCATGAAACTATGGGTTTTTTCATTTTGTTTGAACTATTTGAGAGATAGGCTCTGACTGGTGAAGCATAATTGGTTTGCATGTTTGTAGCATGGAAGCAGTGTTGGGGATGTTGGTGGTGTTGTAGATAGAGTCCTTAACCATTTATTGATAGAGATGGATGGTATGATAACCAAGAAAGTAGTTTTCATTTTACCTAATGGCATTGGCCTATTATACCCAAGGATTCAATGGAGCTGATATTACAAAGATTTGTCAACAGGCTTGCAAGTATGCTATTAGAGAAAATATTGAGAAGGTGAGTTTCAATTGTGGCGACTTTTGCAAACTAGATTTGGTTATGAATTTCTTAATGGTTTTTTTTGAACTGGTTTGTTAGAATTTTATATTTTTTGATTCAATTTCCTCAACTTGTGTCTTATTATTTCAATTTTTCATGTTCTCTTTCCTTTGTACTTTTACAGGATATTGAATGTGAAAGAAAAAGAAGTGAGAACCCCAAGGGAATGGATGGGGATGATAGTGATGAGGTAGCTGAAATAAAGGCTGCTCATTTTGAGGAGTCAATGAAATATGCCTAAAAAGTGTCAGTGATGTATTTGCTGCTACTGTTGCTTCAGATGTAGTTGCTAAGATGATTTTCCCCACCAAGATGATGTGCATCCATTTTATGGAGATCTGCTAAAAGTTTTATATGATAAAGGTCACTAAAAGTTGGCCCTTGGCCAGATCAATATTGCTCACAATCTCATTACCAAAGTGCCCAAAGACTATGTTAGGCTGATAAAATATGGGAATTCTCTTTACCACTGCAAATCTTTGAAGGTTGCTGCACTTGGATGGATATGCACCACTATTACAATAATTGGACCGAGTTTGGCTTACCTCAAACAGGTGAGGCAGCATATGGCTATTTCCTTTTTTCTATCTATCTGGTTTTCACTACCTATCATTCCTTGGGATATCTTGCAAGGGTTCTATAAATTGATTGTGTATATTTTGGTGGGTGTCTTGTATGGGCCTATGAACTTTTTTATCTTGTCTTTTTTTTTAATCCTACAACTAGATTTTGATACGTGGATTGCTTGTAAGGAACTTTGATACTGCCATTTCAGTAGTTCTTCATATGATAGTTTTCTATGCAGTCCCCAGTCTAGGCTTTATTTGTAGATTTTTTATCTCATTATTAAAAGAATTAATTTAGTTAAATAAAGGTTTATGTCCCAAACACAATGACAACTAGGATGTGAATTTAATCTTTCTGACAACTAAAGAGTCAAAAAATATAATAGATGGTTCAATATAACCTGCAACTTTGTCCATGTAAGAGTTGAACTCTAAAATGTATGGTATGAAGACCTCCAACTTGCAACTAAGAATATGATACTGAATAATTATGACTTATATAAAAAATTCAAGAAAACATAACCATTTTTGTAGCGATTACTTAAAAAAAAGTATACCTGATCGATGACTCAATATTTTTAACCTCTCAGAAACTTTTCCTTTCCACTTCAATATCTTTCCTTGATAATTCTTGATCTCCTCAGAACCACTAGAGAAAAAACAATAATTAAATTTATTAATTTATTAAATTATTAAACTATTCTCTTTGTTTCAAGAATAGTTTAACATTCTCTACTTAACAGAGCCAACCACGTGAAGGTGGAAGCTCATCTGGCCCCTTGGAATCGGAGGAGTAGAAGTTGCACTCCATCGTCTGGGTATACAACTAAATTATGTTGTCTCCAAAAAAATGTGACCATGATGCCTACAACTATGTTTGTCAACTATTGTGAAATCTTTTGTAGTCTGGCCTTTTTTGCCTTTGATGTGTCTTGCAACCTATGAAAATTTTTAAATATGTTACATGATATAGATATAAAGATCACTAATTAGTGCATTATTACATTCTACTAGTAGTTAATACTATTGCATACCTTCTCTCATTTGCTGGTGTAATTCCTCTTTCAGTATCCCCTTTCTCCTTTGCATCCAAAATGAACTCATTCAAATTCCTCATTGGAATAAAGGGAGGACACTCATACTTTGGGTTCTGGACAAGACTCCTTCTATATGAGTCCCTCACAATCTTAAGATAGTTGGCAGCTTTTTCTAAAATTTTCTAAAATTTTCTTTTGCTTATAATTTATGTATTGACTCTTTTTAGTTTTTTCGTCAACATATTTATTAGATTAGGGATTTATGGGATATCCTCATTTGTATCTACAACTATTGCCTCTATTGTTGTAGGTTCTTTTCCCCTATCTTGAACATCAAATTGTGACAAGAATATCAATATAACTATCATAATGACTCCAAAACCCTAAATAAAATAACATAATAATATAACATTTTTCAACTATCAAATTTTTACTATTTCAATAAGGTTTACCATTGCTGACGAATGGATGGGAGGAGTATCCCCACAGCCTCTATCATGCGGGGGATCCATGTCACCTACTATTGTACTTCTTTCATAGTTTAAGTAAAATCTTCTGCATGTCCACTCTTCATCTGTTTGTGGATGGTAAGCCGAGCTAAATGATAGGTTAGTTCCAAGTCTTTTCCATAAGGTTTGCCAAAAATGGCTCATGAACTTACTATCCCTGTCTGATACACTACTTAGTGGGAGTCCATGTATCCTTACAACCTCCTTAAAGAAAAGATGTGCAATGTAACTAGCATCATGGGTAGTTCTACATGGAATAAAATGACTCATTTTAGAAAATCTATCTACCACCACATAGGCATTTTAGAAGAATATGAATAAATAAATGTTTTGAGAAATATTTGAATTTAATTTTGACAATAAAATGAGGAGTGATATATTTTAAACTTCAGCAAGACTTCATACCACAAAGTGTTCATAGATTAAGTTCAATCCATTATTTACACTTGTATTGGTGGGAAAACTCTTGAAAACGTGGAAAAGAGATTGCATTCAACCATGTTGTTTACATGACACATGTAGTTTACCTCCAGCCTAAATCAGCGTTGTGTACAAATCTATGGATGGTGTGTGGTATGAAGCCTCGCTGAAGCTTGAAAATGATAGTCAATCCATAGTCAATGTCTATTTAAACTTTAGGATGATACTTATATGATGGTTTAAGTAAATTGTTCATACCTTGAGACTAGTACACCATGGGATCAGAGGATGGTTGTTATAATAACATCTGTGGGATAATTTTTTATTTTGTATTAAATGATGATACATATGTGTTTCTTCCTTTTACAATATTTTATATTCTGATACTTATATAGCCTATGATTATGATACCTTGTATTCAACAAATGTTGGCAAGGCCATCTCATCATCCTTGTCACCCTTAGCTATCATCCAAAGCCCTTCTTCCCTCTCCAGTTCTTCAAGCCTCTGCAAGATATCTAGATCAATAAAGTCTACAACATTGAGTCCATCTATGATCTTAGGAATATCATCTTCTTTCCACTCTTCTTGCCTCTCTTTCTCATTTTGCAGCTTGGGCATTGCAACATGAATCCTATTTTCCACAACTATTGATGGATCCTTAGGTGTAGTTGAAGTTACCAAATGGCCTTCAAAGGTCAAGGAACAAATAGAATAACCAAGAAACTACTATATGTTAAATCATGTGATTGATAGCAAATTGGGGCTCACCTAAGCCATAAACATGAAGAATTATTCTAAAAAAAGATGTAAACCATATATATGCGCACTTGAAGCAAAGACAAGTTACGTCATATCCATATTAAAATATTAATTATAATATGAAAATACTAAACTAACTAATTCTTGATTTCATCTCTGCATATGGTTGCAACAAAGATATGTGATTACAATACAAAGAAGGCATCGTAAAATTATAATTTCAGAATTTTCCCTAGCCTGACATGTTTTGCACTCAAATCCTTCATCACAGATAAGTGGAGATGGGCGGATAGATGCAGATGAGTTGTCATTCACCCAACTAAAGTATCCGCAACCATTATTTCCTTGTAATTCCCAATCTACATTAGTTCTTATAATATAATGAATAGTATTTACATTAGAAACATTAAATATATACACATTAGCAACCTTTTTTCTATTTGGGTAGCACCAAAATTGTCATCCAGGATTTCTTTGTGTCCGTGAAGTCTTCAACACACATTGCCCACCACCACATTGACATTTTGGCACATTGACAAGAGCCATTGAGCCTATATCAATAATGCACTGCACCATTATAGCTCCATGCTGGTGCTTGTAAAGAGAGCAAGAGAAAATGGGGCTTCTCTTTGCAAGAGAATTAGGGCTAACTTAGGTAGGTCATCTTACCAAACAAAACCTGACCCCTCTGCTGATTAGTCATAACAATATTGTTTTCTTAAACAAATACTTCCCTCCAAATTTTAAAGACTAAGTGGGCATGGAAGACTCACTCTTTGATTCATGGTTATGAAAGCACTTTTACAACATGAGAAAAGGTCTATGAAGGTGAGTTTTAATATGTCATACAATTGCATGAATCCTAAAGAGAAACCTTGAAACCGAAGTACTAACCTATAATCTGAAAATAGAATTCTAGGAACATGTATTAAATACCTAGGACTATACACCTTTATGCTTTCAATGGTTGGACATATCATGCATTTTGGACCAAAAGGGGAAAAAAATGATCACCTGGTAAATACAAATATGAAACTCTTTGTATGAACACACAAAGTCTTTAATTGTCTTTATGTTCTGAAATGTTCATTATGATTTTCTCTATCATAACTACAGTCAAAATCTAACTAGTAAAACCCTCTTCCAACCACTCTATGCAAATAATCTTATAGGTATATTGTAAGATTAGTATTTTCGGTTGCATCACGCAATTTCAATATGTGGGCCCCTACTATAGTAAAAAGTCTCATCAAGTTTTGAAATGACTATGATCTTTACAATCATAATTGCCAATATGAGAAACATTCGTATCTATTTTTTATAAATTAGTATAAAGTTCATAAACCAAAGAGGTTAAACATAGAGTACATAAATCATCACTCATCTTGAATACATTTACACATGTAACCATTATCATGCGTATTGTCAAGAGTAAAAGAATCAAGCTGTAAGTCACTATTTATTCTATTATTTTCATTAATGTGTTGATTTTAGAATAGAGAAATCTTTTTCTCATCCCCATATGAGCAATTATTTTCAATAAATGTTACTTTTGTATCGATAACATGGTTGATATGTACGACGCCCATATAAGAGGAACCATTAAGTTAATCCTTTGAAACTATAGAACTACTATTTGATTGCATCATTGAATCTTGTCGAATCAATTCTTGAATTAGTCTGATCTGAATCATCAATTTTCATTGCTAGGGGCATCTTGGTGTCTCACATCTTCTTATCTCATCATCTATATTTTAGGTATCTGAGCAATCTAATTCGGATCCTCAAGGGCCAAGCTTCGTTCTGGAGATGGCTCTCAAAATTTCTCTTAGACCGTTATCTGGGCAATCTAACCCGGGTCTTGAAGGCCTAAGCTTCGTATTGGAGCAATCTGACCCTAATTCTGGAGACAGTCCTAAATCTACATCTTCATCAATTGGTATTGGGGCAATCTAACCCCGATTCCGGTTCTCTTCTAAGACCGTTGTCTTCACAATCTAACTTGGACTTCAGAAATTCTCATCACCTTTCACTTTAGACTATTCTTTGAATCAACATGTTGTTTGCACATCAATTCAAAGAGGGGCAAATGTAATACCCAAAAATTGGCACCTAGTAAACTCAATCAATTTTGGTGCATTTTCTCAAATTTTTGTGTCATCAAAGTCCTAGTTCACTAGGCAATCTTCTCTCTCCTACCTGACTTAATTTGACGTGATGTCAGTTGCAAAGACCCTAAATTGCAATAATCAAATACTAAATTAATTCCTAAAGTCTTTGACTTAATTGGCTAAATTACCCCTATGATAAATTAATTTAATTATAAAGTCCTAAGTGCTTTCTAATTAAATTAAATCTACCCCCTTTAGCTAATTACACATCAAAAAGGAATTAATATTATTTAATTATTCGAATGGAAACCTCTTTATTTGAATTTAATTATTCAAAATACTCGAAAGGTCACCTCTCCACATGTGGCAAATTCCATTCTTTTAATTAAATAAATCATGCATTTTTGTCTCAATTTGGGAATAAAGAGTCACGAGTTTCAAATCAAGAAACTCTTCATTCCTCTCCGGGCTTTTATATTTAATGAGGCTCTTTTTCTCATTCATAGATGGAAATTTTGAGAGTAAAGGCACTATAGGGAATTTTTGATTGAATTTCAAGCTTTTTTGCAACTAGTTTAATCTCTCATATTAGTGTAATTGCATTTCATTTTAGAGTTAATTTGCTTATTTGTTTCTTAGTCTAATATCATCTTTATTTCAAAATCAAATAAAAAATTTGCATCTCATATCTCTTTCAAAGTATTCTTAGATTAATTGCATTCATCTTAGTTTGATTTTAGCTTTGCATATCATCTTTATGGCTTTCTTGTAAAATCTTCCATTGTAGTAGCGGTCTAATGGTTGTTGGCTCTCCAATCTGAGAGTGATTAAACACCCTGCCTGCATAGGAGGCAATAGGTCACTTCCTCAAAAATTTTGGATTGAATAACTCATATTCTCTTCATAATTCGATCATAGGAGTAATGACTATGTTGCGTTTGTGCCTGATTTAGAGGTCCACATTCAAGTACACACATTTTGGCGCCCACCGTAGGGCAAAAAATCTAATTTTTGGCCTCATTCTCATCTTTTTCTGATAAAAATTCATGCTCTGCCGTGCGTCTGTACTACCTATGTACAGATTCTCGTGCGAGAATATAGAGAAACCCATGCGAAGCTTCACCCCAGTGGTACTCTTTCATGCGAGATTTATCTATCTCACCCCAGACGATGTGTTTACTCACAAGAGCCTGGTGTTTCCTCGCGCCTAACCTGTGTTTACTTGCATGAGATTCCAGGACAGTGGCCTAAATTTTTTTGCTTTTTGTTTTTTTGTTTTAGATTTCTAACATTTTTCTGTTTGCTGTCGCTTAATATTTTCTGTCATTTTCACAACATAACAATTTTCTGCAGGACGCTTGTCAAAGAATTTGAAAACATACTAATGGTTTGATTGCAGGACAATTGTCGAAGATTGCTAAAATGTTGTGTTTGTTTCTTTCTTCTATTCACGTAGTATAATTAGGGCTCCATTAAAATTTCTTGAGGATTTCAATAGTGAGTAAGAATTTTGGCTCTTCATTACATGGAGGTGATGACCATGAATGAATCTGGAATTCTAATGATCTTACTAATATGATGAATTCTTGGGGAAGCAGAGAAAGTTAGTGAATCTTTAGCACTTCTATTCATCAGGGGATTATGCTCTTCTCTCCTTGAGAGAGAACCAGAAACCCAAAAGCGTATAGATTTAGTGAGGTGAAACTAACTCAGTGATGAACTTTCTTGATGTGTCTGGGTGAGGAAATAGGATAGAGAAGTATGCTCTCTCCCTTTGGGAGAATCAAAAAATCAGACCCCCGAATCTAAACCAAGTCCAGTGTCAACTTTAGAGGGCCTGCCGGTATTGAACCTCCGAGAACGACCCAAGTGAGTACACACCTATTGCTGGTGATTCCACCTCACTATAATAAAGAAATTTTTTTTGAGTCTAAAGACTCCAAAACCATGGTAACTTCCTTTTCATGACTTTGATGATCATCAAGGAAAGGCCCTGTCTATTGCACTGAGCAGCGCCGCTTTGAGCCCTGCTTGCGGGGGTCTGTGATTTTCAGGTGTTGGTGTGGCTGCGAGGCCTCAACCTTGTATCGGGGGCACCGAAGGTTATTGTGAATGGAAGCCTAGTAAAAACCTTCTTAGCTAGTGGCCTACCCAGTTCACCTCTGAAAGGAGTTATAATCTTTGCACAAGAAGGGGGAAGAATCTCTCCGTATGTTGATCATACACAGATTCCCATCATAGGCATACACCTGGACATTTGGAGGCGGTTGCGACATTGGCCCCTGCTACAAGGGTAACCTTTGAACATACACTGTTGAGTCCTTGGAAACACAAAAAACACGGGCGCCCTCTAGGGGGTGACACAGCTGTGTGAGGTGCACATATGCACATAAGCAATGGGGAAAAGGTTTTGACTTCTCACCATTTTTTTTGTAGGACTAGGCTATGTGTTTGTTATTGAGTCTTAAACATTGTCCATACATTATCAAACAAAGACTCCCCCGACACTATCAAGTTGCTTTGTCCTTGATAGGTCTGTTAATGACTACTGCTTGCTTCACAAGTGCTTGATCTAAACTATTGTGTCTTTAAATGAATGCTTGGTATCCTAAAATGAGTGTGTTGATTAAACAATTCTATCAACCTGTCAGGAAACTAGATTTTTTGTCAGACATTAGTTCAGGCTATACCTCAAAATTCAACTCAAACCTTGAAAATTATGTCAAAACTATCAGATTTTATCTATTTCCCGCATGAGCTTTTAGTGTCAGAGTACTTTCTCATGCAAGACTTTGTTCTCTTGCACGAAGATTTGTGTTCTTTCACACGAGCTTGTGTTTTCTCGCATGACCTGGAGTTTTCTTGCACGACCTAGTGTTTTCTCATGCAAACTTGTAGCATAATTTTCCAAAATAGAGACCTATTTGCAGTTGACTAATTGACTTTTTATCTGATCTACTTTTTGCCTGTGGTTTATTCTTCTATTTTCCAGTTGTTAACTGTCAGAAACTGGTTGTCTTGAGTTAGGAATCGATCAATCTTTTCTTTGACTCGCGTTGTCTCTCATCTATTCATCTTATATCTCATTATTCTTTTGAACCTCGCATTGCGATAGTCTTATCTCGGTTGTTCTATCCACCTCTTTCGATGATTCGTACCTGGTTCATCTCGCATCTTGGCTTTTCTAGCCATTTATCTCATTTGTGTTATCTTAGAGACAGAGTCTAGCTTTATCCTGAATCTTTGCTCATTACATATTCATCTATGACTGTCACGATTGAAAGTGGCAAGACTTATCCCATTCAGAATGCTAATCAAGATGAAAGTAAACCTCGTAATCAAGATATAGGTCATTCAAAATCTGTTGAGAAGTCTGAACTTTGTGAGAGTTCCTCAAATTTGTCATTAAGTACTCCACAATATAGTTTGTCTCAAACATCTCCTCCAGTCTTCCAAGAGTTCTTTAATCCTTTATTTGAATCGCAATCTAGTTTTTCCTTCCAAGAACAAGACAACTCCTATTTTCAAAACAATTCATTATTTTATGGCTTTGGAAGATCATTTCCTCGGACGGAACCTATTATTGAAACCATTGATCCTGCTAAAGATAGTTATTCATCTGAAACTATTCACACACCAAAGGTTACATTGGCTGCACCTTTTCGACATCATTCTCATCACTTTACTAAAGCTTCGATTGCAACACAGATCCGTCTTGACAAGATGGGAACCAAGAACCCATTTGACCTTCAATCAGGCCAATATGGCCAAATTCATAATCAACACCATGGTCAATCTTCTCATGACCAAAATCAAACTCATCACAATCAATCTCATAACGATGATCAATCTTGCAATAAAACTCAAGATGATCGACAAGCAGCACATAACTATCATCCTCCTCCTTATGATCAAAATCAAGATGATCAACAAGACCAAATACCAAGCATATATGAGATTCTTGGTAAGAAGGATGATGTAATCACTCAGAATGATATAAATGCTATGAAGGCTAACAAAAGTCTCATTAAAATGATGGAAATCATTCTTTTGGAAGATAAGGAAAAGTATTTTCTTGAGTTGGCTAAACAAGGAGCCAAACTGCTCCCGAATTTCCAAGTGGAAACTATTGTAGCTAAAGAAGAAGAAACTAAAACTGCTAAGCTACAAAAGATGATTCAAAGTATGCAAGATCAAATTACTCAACTAAAAAAAGAAAAGGATCAGCTCACGTAGCAATTTACATTGGAGATTATATGTCCTTTTCCTTTTGATAAGAATGTTCACATGCATCCTTTTCCAAGAGGGGTAGAGTTACCCAAATATGACAAGTACATGGGTACAACTGATCTTGAAGATCATTTAGGGGAATTTGGTGCCTTTTCTATGGAATTCATGCATGATCAAACATATCTTATGAGACTCTTCCCCCGTAGTTTGGGCGGACTAGCTATGGAATGGTTTTGTCGATTACATCCTAGTATTAAAACTTTTGACGAGATTGCCAATCTTTTTCTTCAGCATTATTCTCACAATATTCAACACCTTGTTAACATTCATGACTTGTGTAATTTGAAGCAACAATAGGGTGAACCTTTCTTGTCTTTTCTCCAAAGGTGGAGACAACTTTGTACGAAGTATCCTTGTAAATTGCCTGAATCTGAGAAACTTGATATCTTTTTGGACAATCTTCTCCCAGACTTTGGATATCAAGTACAACTATAGGGTCCTTTGACATTTGACAACATGATCAAACAGGCTATGAGAATAGAAGCCTTTATGGTTAGAAAGGAAGAGTTAACTCTAAATAAAGACAATAAACAAGGATTCTCAACGAACAAGGATAAAGGGAAGTCTATAAACAAGAATAGAGATGTGGTAAATGATGGAGTGGTTGATAATGTCACCGCAAAGCCTTCAAAGCCTTTCTTTAATCTTACTTCTAGCATACAAGTAGCTAAGGCTATTAGAAAGGCTACAACAGATAATCAACAAAATTCAAGATTTTCTAGGAATAAACCTTGGGCTCCTTGACCCAAGTGTGATTTCACCTCTTTGGGAGAGCCTCTTGATGTAGTCTTTAAAACTATCATAAAGAATCAGATTCTTACTCCTTTGGACAAGAAAACTTATGACCCACAACCGAGACCTCACTAGTGGAATGATAATGATTATTGTGACTATCATCAAAACATTGGTCATAAGATGTCCACTTGTCTCCAGTTGAGACATAAAGTCCAAGATTTGATTGACAGTTGTGACATTGTTGTGGATGGCCATAATAAGAATTCTGATCATCAGGCATTTAAGGATCCTTTTCCTCCTCATGAGAAAGGGGAGTCTTCCATAGCTAATAACAACAACGCTAAGGTGAATTACATTTACACTTTTACAGATAATGTCATTAACATGCTTGAACCTATGGGAGTTGAGTATTGTGATGTGATCACTTTTAAGGGGAGTGGTGATGCTCCCAAGCCTAGAAATCCTTTCATCTTCTGTAGTTCTACATCTCATTCATCTGAATCTGAACAAATTCAAGATTGTGCAAATGTTGTCACTCGATCACCTGGAAGAGTTGTTTTGAAAGGTCTTGACCCTCCAAAGAAAACTGTAGACAAGGATCCTTTGAAACAAAGCATAGATAAGGTTTCTCTAAAACAAACAATGGATAAGGTTTCCACTGGTCCTACCAATAAAACTTCCAAATCAACTCCTACATCTGGCGTCGTTAGTTATAGTATCTTAGATCAACTCCAGCGAACCAATGCTCAGATTACCATTTTTGAATTGTTGAAAATCTCGCCTGCTCATAGGTAAATTTTGGATAAGGCCCTTGCTGAGGCAAATGTTCCCAAGGATATTGATCTTAACCGGTTCTAATCTATGGTGGGTCATTTAACTTCACCACATTATTTATCCTTTTCTAAAGAAGATGATCATTCCTTGAGCCACCCGCATAATGCTCCCTTACACATAGAGGTTATGATAGGTCCTAAACATGTCTGTTGTGTGCTTATTGATAATGGTGCTGGTTTTAACATCTGTTCTGCTAAATTGCTTACTCAGCTAGGTTATGATGAGGATTGCATAGATGCCCACAAAAAGATTACCATCAAAGCCTATGATGAAGAAGAATGCAAATCCCAAGGCTTAGTTGTGCTACCTATCTGCGTAGGACCTATCGAGAGAGATGTTACTTTCCAAGTGCTTGATATTCCTTTGGCATACAACATTTTGTTGGGTAGGCCATAGATTCATGAGATGCAGGCTATATCTTCTACTTATCATCAATGCATCAAGTTCCCTTTTCATGGTGTAGAAGTCACTATTCCTGTCAATACCAATTATGCTTGCAACACTCTTGCACAATCTGCTGATAGTTTGGTTCCAACAAATAGAGACTCCACTAAGTTCTATGATACTAAGCTTAGAGAAATGGAACAAACTTTGAAAATTAAAGATACAGGCATGGGAGAGTACCAAATGGAACTTGTGCTATCTCTAGCAGCTTTACCTCCCTCTCCATGCTCTTATGGGAGACCTTCTGAAAATCATAGACTTTCTGATCATCCTCCTCAAACAATCTATGATGGCACTTTTGTGCGAGCCTCCACACCTTTAGAAGATGAAGATGAGGAAAGAGCTATCAAAGCTTGGATCTACAAAGGGAAAGGGATATCTAAAACAACTACTCCTCCAGATTTAGAACAATAACCCTATAGTGAAGGCTTCAAAATCATGAAGTGCTTTGGATACAAGGGGAGTGGTCCTATAGGGATAAATGATAATGGATTGTTTCAAAGCCTATTGAAGCCACAGGTCATTGCTCAAAGGATACTATTGGCTTAGGCTTTAAAAAGACTCCCTTCCATTTGGGGACAAAGAAATTTGTGTCAGCACCTGAACCTGAACCTAAGTTAGAATCTGAAGATGTTATACCAGAAATAAATCTAGAGGCCATCTCTGATGAAGATGTCTTTCCTTATCCTATACCTCTGGGACTTACTGCATTATTTGAAGAACCTGATGAGCCTATCATACCTGTTCATATGGTAGAAACTGATATAGATACCTATTCTGAGGATAGTTCTGATAAGATTTCTTCATTGCATGAATTCACATATGAGCAATGGAAAGAATCATTGAGTAATGATTCCAATTTTATAGGTGAACAATATGTATTCCCACATTTTCAAAAGAGGTATGAACAAGAAAAACTTCATCAAGTTGTTAATGCCACCAGAAATGATAATGAGTCTGATGATGATGATAGTGCTAATGGAATTCCCACATCAAGTACTAACTCGCATGAATATGAGTTTGACTCTTTGTCTGCTACTACATTTGATGTAGACATAGATACTATTCATATGTATGAAAGACTCCTCAAAGTAGGTGAAGGGTCTAGCACTAGAATACACGAATTTGATGCTATAGATGTCGACTTGTCTTTCACTTCTGACGTAGGATCTCATAGGGATTCAAACACTCCTTTGGATGAGATCGTTCTAGGTCTTGACTTGCTTGTTAGTGCTTTTGAGGGTTATACCATGAACACAGTTGAACCAGCCACTACTTCCCTTTCACTCCACCATCCTGATCTTGTAAACTGGAACTCCCCTCTCACATCCAATGAAGTCCTCATGTTCCAAAATGATTATGAACTAGCCTATTACCTCCATGCTATTGAACCTATAATGTCTTCCACCAGCGAATACAGTGTCAGCATGACAGAAGGGGATATCAAGTATCTTAGTCAAAAAATTAAAAAAAGAAAAAATAAGAGCTCTAATGGTGAAAACCACATTGTGGCAGTGTTAGAGCCAAAAATAGTAAAAATAAAAGACGTATCCGAGGGTGAAAACCTCTCTGAGGTGCCCAAGGATGAGATACTTGATACTCTACCAAGCCATTTTCAAGAAAGATCATCAGTTTTGATTGAGCTGACACAGCTAGTAAATTTGGTTATGGAGACTGCCCCACAGATTATACATGTAGCACAGTCATTGTTTGCTAAAGAAAAAGAAGAGTTCACTAGATTCTTCCAAAGTAAGAAAATAAACTTTGCATGGGGTTATTCTGATATGCCTAGATTGGATTCCAATTTAATCATGCATCGTTTGTCCATTACACCGGGTGTCAAACCTGTTAAGCAGAAGCTTCGAAAGATGCACCCTCATGTGGCACTCTTGGTTAAAGTTGAGCTAGAAAGGCTTCTTAAAGCTGGTTTTATAAGAGCAATTGATTATGTCGAATGGATTTCAAACATTGTTCTAGTTACTAAACATGATAAATCCATTCGTGTATGTACGGATTTTAGAGATCTCAATAAGGCAAGTCCGAAAGATGACTTCCCATTGCCTAATATTGATATAATAGTAGACATGAACAGCAGGATATGAGGTGCACTCCTTGATGGATGGCTTCTTTGGGTATAATCAAATTAAAATTGTGCCAGAGGATCAAGAAAAGACCACCTTTACATGTGCCCAGGGCACTTTCTGCTAGAATGTTATGCCTTTTGGGCTTAAGAATGCTGGAGCAACATATCAGAGAGTTGTTACTACTATTTTCCATGATATCATGCATAAAACTATGGAGGACTATGTGGATGATACTTTAGCCAAGAGTATGTAGCGAGGAACTCACCTTGAAGATTTGGGTCCCATCCTCGACATCATGGAACAGTTTAGCCTTAGACTTAATCCAAAGAAATGTGCGTTTGGAGTCACTTCTGGAAAACTCTTGGGTTACATTATCTCAGCCAAAGGTATAGAAGTTGATCTAGAAAAAGTTCAAGCTATTATGGACATGCCTCCTCCTAAGAACATAAGTCAGATGAGAGGTCTACAAGGAAGGTTGCAATCCATTCAGTGGTTCATTTCACAGCTAGCTGATAAGTCACAACCATTCACTAAAACTCTACATAAAGGTGTAACCTATGAATGGAATGAGGAATGTGACAAGGGACTCATTCAAATAAAATAGTATCTTGCCAATCCACCAATTTTGATGCCTCCCATTCATGGTAAGCTGCTTATACTATATATTTCAGCCACAAGTACATCTTTGGGTGCTCTCTTAGCTCAGGAGGATCAAAACAACAAAGAGAGGGCTATTTATTACATCAGCAGAACATTGGTGTCCTATGAAATAAACTACTCTACTATTGAAAAAGCTTGTCTAGCTGTAGTGTTTGCATCATAGAAACTACAACATTATGGCTCACACTACAAAGCTTATTGCAAAAATTGATTCGTTAAAATACTTACTAAGCAAGGCTGCCCTCATGAGTAGATTAGCTAAGTGGGTCATGATCCTCAGTGAGTTCGATATTGAATATGTGGAAAGGAAAGCTATTAAGGGACAAGCGATTGCTGATTAGTTAGCAGAGGCTCCTCTACATGATCACCAGCCTTTGAGCATTGAATTTCCAGATGACTCCATTATGCACCTCACACATCAGTCTTGGAGTATGTTCTTTGATGGATCATTCACTCAACAAGGATCAGGTGCAGGTATCCTATTTATAACACCTCAAAGATATTCATTGCCTAAGGCCTACAAAATGATGTTTCCCTACACCAACAACATGGCTGAATATGAGGCTCTTATCAATGGTATGAAACTAGCCCTTGAATGGCGTATAGATGAGCTCAAGGTCTTTGGAGATTCTCAATTGATCATTAATCAAGTTAATGATGTATATCAAACAAAGGATGACAAACTAATACCTTACAAAAGAATGGTGGATGATCTCAAGTTATACTTTGCGCGCATTTGCTTCCAGCAGATTCCAAGAACAGATAATAAGGTGGCTGATGCTATGGCTACTTTGGCCTCAATATTACAAATGCCAAAAAATGACTTCAAGCACGAATTCTTGGTGGAAACATTATGCTACCCTGCCTATGACAATCCTGAATCCAAGGTGGTTTGTTTAGTCATTGGACATGACTCATCTCGCTACCACCATATTTACTCTTATCTTCGGGATAAAATTATCCCCGATACCTATACCCAAAATGAGAAACGTCACCTCATTCGTACTACTTCACGGTATGTCCTCATAGCAAATGACTTGTATAGATGGGGTCTAGACGGTACTCTCCTTAGGTGTCTAGAACCTGATGAGTCCAAACATGCATTAGCTGAGGTACATGAAGGTATTTGCAGCTCTCATTAGAGTGATCTAACATTAGCTTGTAAACTTATTAGAGCTGGATACTACTGGCCGGATATGGAAAAAGAAGCTGTCCAATATGTCAAGACTTGTAAGCAGTGTCAATATCACGAGAATCTGATCCATGCTCCTTCTAAAGAGCTTAGTCCTCTCATTAGTTTTTGACCATTTCAATAATGGGCTTTTGACTTGGTTGGTCAGATACATCCTTCTTCTTCAAGAGGACATAAATTCATAATCACTTCTATAGATTGCTTTACCAAATGGGTCGAGGTAGTCCCTCTGACCATACCTGATGGAAAGACTATTGTTAGGTTAATTTTGAACTATATTATTTGCAGATATGGTGTACCTTCATTGATTATTACTGAAAATGGGGGACAGTTCAAGAACAAGGATCTAACAGACTTATGTACTAAATTCAAGATCATTCAGCATTGGTCATCTATCTATTATCCTCAGGGTAATGGACAAGCAAAAGCTTCTAATAAGACAATCCTAAAAATTTTGCATAGAGCAGTTCATAAATCTGGAAGAGATTGGCATCTCCAGATTAATCTGGCTTTGTGGGCTTATAGAACAAGTATCCAAACACCAACGGGAGCCACTCCTTTTTCCTTAGTCTATGGGGTAGAAGCAGTATTGCCAATTGAGGTCGAGATTCTGACACTACTAATCTCTTTGAAGGGCCTCATCACTAATGAAGATACTAGAATATCTAGGCTACAAGAGCTTGAACTATTAGATGAACGTTGAAGGGTGGCCTTCGATCATCTTCAAGCATATCAAAAGAGAATGTCAAAAACATATAACAAGAAAGTTAGAAAAAGGGAATTCCAAGTGGGTGACCTTGTCTTGAGGGAGAATCCTAAGAATCAGTAGCAGAGAGCCCAGAAAGGAAAGTTTGAACCAAACTGGCTTGGTCCATATATTATTACTACAACATTTGGATCTGGTGCTTACCGCCTCTCCACCATTGAAGGAGAGCAACTCAAAGAGCCCATCAACGCTCTCCATTTGAAGAAGTTCTACAACTGACATTCTCTATGTGCTCATGTACATACTTATTGGTCTTGGAAAAATCCCAAAAAATTGATATATTCTCAAAAATTCTAAAAATTGCAAAATGTCCTGAAAAAATGATCATCTTACTGAAAATGTGGCAAATAGGCGCTTTGATGTATCTATTATCCTAGTGAAAACCTGGTAAACAGGTGCCTTGATAATACTCAAAAAAATAGAAAAAATCAAAAAATACAAAAAAAATGAAAAAGCAAAAAAAAATACAAAAAATAAAAATATACAAAAAAAATGAAAAAATGAAAAAGCAAAAAAAATGAAAAAATGAAAAAGAAAAAAAAATGAAAAAAGAAAAAAATACAAAAAAAAAGAGAAAAGTACAAAAAAAATTGAAAAAGAAAAAAATGTGTCGTTGATGAAAACCTGGTAAACAGGCATCATGGTAGCAAAAATAGAATCTCTACCAAGATGGTGAAAACCTAGTAAACAGGCACCTCTTGTTTTCCTGAAGTAACATCTTCTCTTAGAGTCACTTGGCTCTTAGGTTCTTGCTTTAGTTTTCTTTCCAGCTTTAGTTTGCTTCCTTTGTTTCTTGCTTTCAGTGTCTTTGAGATTTTGCTCGACTCTTCATAGATTGGAATTGGTTCACACTTGGGGGGCACCTGCCTAGTCTAGGGGGCATTGTCCTATCGCTTTCAAAAACTCTTTTTGAGCATCAGTCACCAGTGGTTCTCACTGTGTCTTCCTGCTGATGCCTAGCTACTTTTGAGATCTCTCTCTTTGAGGATCTCTTGTGTATCAGTCGCCAGTGGTTCTCACTCTGCCTGCCTGCTAATACCTAGCTTTCATTCAACCTCTCTCTTTCAGGATCTCTCCCTTACATCAGTCACCAGTGGTTCTCACTATGTCTGCCTACTGATGTTTCGCTAGTATATCTGAGATTTCTCACCTTGAGGATCTCTCTCATATTGGTCACCAGTGGTTCTCACTGTGTCTACCTGCTGATACTTCGTTAGTTTCCCAATATCTTCTTGAGACTTTGTCTCTCGCGATGGTCACCAATGGTTTTCCACTGTGTCTGCCTACTGTCATTTTCTCATCAAGACTTCGAACGTCATCTTTCCGATTCGACTTCAATCCGCGTGAGCACAAACTTAAACTGAAACTAAAACTAAATGTGTGTTCCTTTGAGGCATGTTGAGCTTTGTTTTCTTTGAGTGCTTGTTTGTTTGCTTTGTTTTTTTCTTTGCTTTCTATTTGTTGGTTTAGTTCCAATGATCCAAAAAATTTATATAAGAGAGGTGTCCGTCTGTAAGAGCCTCCATCTCGTATTGGATGGCCATGCGAACCTCGACTCCTTTTATATGGACGCTTTGGTGAGGTTGGTTCTTCTCCTTGTCTTTTGAGTGACTTCTTTCTGCTACTGGTGAAATTGTAAACACTCGTCTTGTTAAGTGAACGTAAGGGTCACTGCAAGCAATCTTTGGCAAAAGAAGGAACTCCTGCATGTTTGGTGTGTTTGTCACAAGCAACATTCAGGTCATTCTAGCATCTATGCTCTAATGCTTATGTTAACTTGCTAGATTAAAAGGAATAGGTGCTCGGGTCATTCTGGCTTCTTGTGCCTTAATGCTTGCACCTTATTTTGACAAACTTAAGACTTGTGTCATATTCATATTCTCATAATAGCGATATTAGTGAGGATTGTATGACATCTTGTGATTGTCTGAACTTAAAAGGCTCTATGATGATAAATATGGGGAGTCCAACAACCAAGTCCTAGGGTTTGCATTTTTCATTCTAGGCTTGCACCTTTAGCTTGGGCTTGCATTTCCTAGGCTTGCATTTGCATTCTTAGCTTGAATTTGAGACGATATATAATTTTCTCTCTTAATTGTCTTCATCCAAGGTTCTCATCTGTTGTCCCAGGTTCTTCTTAGCTGCACAAATGTCTGGTCCTCGTTATCGATCTTCGAACATATCTATCTTTTGATTAGTACCTGTTATATATTGCTACAATCCTGCATGAGATGATTAGTACCATATACATTATATATCCATTGCATTTCATTTCTATTTGCATCCATAAATTCATTACATCTGCATATACATGTGTATTCACTATAAGCATAAATCATACATTTCAAATTTATCTATCTACCACTGCATTTCATATTGCATCGTCATAAAAGAAAATAAACATCTGCAGTTTCATCTAAAGCATATAGGAGAAACTCATAAACATCATATAGCCAAGAAATTTACAACAAGTACAATGATATCAAAAAAATTGTTGATCTCATATATATACATATATCTCAAATGTCATATATAAAAGAGGTGCTACTCGAGCACAGTATCAAAAAATGAGTTATAATACAATCAAGATCCACTCCCACTAGGAGGGGGTGGAGGTGTAGGAGCCTACTGTGCCAGTGCCTGTGGAGGAGCCTGTGGTGGAACCTATGGAGGTACTAGAGGAGGTGGTTGTGGAACCCCAGCATACTCAGCAAATGGAGGCACCTGCTCTGATATATCTGGAACAGCTCTGCAATATGCTGCATAGTAGTAAGCTGCTTGGGCAACCTCATATCTCATCTCTAATCTCAAATGTACTAACTCAGCCCATAGCTGTCTGATCTCTACATCCCTATCTGCTACTCGGGTCTCCTCTTAGATAAAATGCATGTGAAAATCATCACGCTCACGCTGCACCTACCGTACTCTCTCACGGCTCTTCCTGAGAGCCTCCTATAACTGTGCTATATCTACCCTAGCTATAATGTCTAGCATATCAATATCATCCCCCTGTGGTACCTACTGGGATGTGTCCCCTGTCTGCTATCTCGTCGATCACTGCTGGGTCCCACTACTCCCAGCTCCTGGATCTAAACCCATGGTCCTGGCTAGGATGCTCACCTGTCCTGATCGGGGCCTCAAAGCTCTTTGCCCAGGTCTCTACTGTGGTGCCTGCTGCTGTATGGGCTATTGTGCCTGTGCTTGCTAATCTCATGCTTGCTAATCCTATGGCTACTGATCCTGTGCCTGCTACTTTTGTGCTAGCTGCTATTGTGATCCTGCACCAACTGGATCTGTAAACCTTAGGTGAGGTTGTGCAATCAACTGATCCCTATATGCAAGTGTCACTCCTACATCAGTGACATCTACCATATAGTCCCATCGTGTTGGCAGGATGCGTGCCTCTATAGCGCATTGTCCTGGATCTAATCGTGCATGCCACCCCTTCTTCTCCTCATTGGAGAAGTGATAATAGGGGCAATACTCCTACGAAATATCCTTCTATCTACCAAACTGGCGCAGGACTCGCGTAACAAGGAATCTCTCAATGGTAAGAATGGTACATCCAATCAGTGGATGTGACATGAACATGGTAGCTAGCTCTCTTTGAGCATCATCCCAGGGCTCAGTAGCTACCCAGGGTCTCCAAACTATAGCAACCATATCATCCAGCTGGGCTCTCCACTAATCTGTCTTGCCCAGTAGGGGCTGGGTCATCACACCTAAATACCTATATATGTACAGCTCCAGTGCCTATCGAGTATCATGAAAAAGGGGTCTGCAAATGGGGAGGTGCTCCCAGGCCCAGATCTGCAAGACAAAGACTCTTGCCACCATCGATTTTGTGCCTCGGTAAACAATCTCATGCATTTCGTGATACATGTGTGCAAGCATACACTCTCCCCATCCAAATCTCATAGCTGGTTTGTCCAACATCCTCTGCAGCATGGTACCCTAGCCACACTCTAGTCCATGCTGACCTTGATTAGGTATAAGGTAGTAGCTTAGAAACATAGCCAAAACAACTTGGAATGGATGAGCACTGCCATATCTGCGCTTCAGATCGTCCCAAGAGATGGCCTGACCCATCACAAGATCATCCCTAAAGATAGTCCTCAAGGCCACTATACCCTACCGCCACTGTGTATTGTACTTGACGCGAGTACCATGAATGGGTATCCACAGGATCCTATATATGTCCTCGGTGGTCACTATCATCTCCCCCATCGAAAAATGAAATGTGTTCATCTCCGAATGGAAACGCTCTACTAGTGCAGTAAGAAGGTCATGATTTACCCAAATTCAGGTAAATCATGCAAATATACCAAGCCAAGAGCGTTAATGTGAGCACTCTCAACATCTATAAGTCTCTGAACTAATGTAGTGATGACAGGGTGGTGTGACCAGAATGCGACATCTAGAAAGTCAACCTACAAAGCAAGTGACGACACTGGGTCAATACCTCAATCATGATGCTTTTCAACACTGCAACAAAAACTACAGCAAAGCATCTATCCTAAGACAAGACTCTACAAGGATTTACTTGGCTGATTTCATGAAAATTTGGCAAAATTTGGACAAAGTATAAATTCTGCAACAGTCTTTCGCACGAAAAAATTGTTTGTTCGCGCAAGAAAACCACTTTTTCGCGTGAGGAAAGAGAAAGTTCGCATGAGGTCAGCTATCAGCTCGCGCGAGATTTTAAACATGGTCCACGCTAGTTCGTGTGAGAAACCAAAAGCTTGCGTGAGATGGAATCTAGGCCCATGCAAAAGAACTACTTTCTTGTGCAAGATTTTATGAACTTGTTTCTAACTAACCTAAATTCTCTTAAGTCTGAGCTATAAATCTGTATGAATTGAAATGCAAGAAGGTTTATCGACTACTTACAGGTGCGTCATACTCCGATGGCCGGGTGTGTCATTAGGAGTGCTCAAATTAGTGTGTATGTAGCGGCAGACCCTCCATTTTTCTATCCCAGAGCTCAGAATCACTAGAAGACGAAGGTGAATAATGATTTGAAAGTGACTCCTCCAGGCCTTATATAGCTTTTGACCTAATTTTTGAAAGTGCTCTGTTTTGTGTGAAAATTGCACCCTTGGCTAAATCGATTGTTCTAAATCCATTTTTGGGATCAAAATCAAAATCTGACATCTCTAGATAGCTCAAAATTGTGTTTTAAATTCTGCAACCCTTTGGGTCGGACGCTTGTGCAGTCACCCTCTTGGCGTCATTTTCTTGCCAAATCTTCATCTTCGCATCATGTTTTTGAGATCTTTTCTCTTTTCACAAAATTCAACCATGGTCAAACTTGGTTACCAAGACCTTTGGATTTCTTCAAACTGCTTTTGATCTGCTTTATTCTTCTAGATCTTTGATCTTATCTGTATCTGCAACCTCTTGCTGTCAATCATCTTCTGACGTGTCATCTTTTGATTTCACTCCCGAGGGGGCATGATGATTGCATCATTGAATCTTGTCAAATCAAATCTTGAATTAGTCTGATCTGAATCATCAATTTTTATTGCTAGGGGCATCTTGGTGTCTCACATCTGCTTATCTCATCATCTATCTTTTAGGTATCTGAGCAATCTAACTCAGATCCTCAAGGGCCAAGCTTTGTTTTGGAGATGGCTCTCAAAATTTCTCTTAGACCGTTATCTGGGCAATCTAACCCGAGTCTCAGAGGGCTAAACTTCGTATTGGGGCAATCTAACCCTGATTCTGGAGACAGTCCTAAATCTACATCTTCATCAATTGGTATTGGGGCAATCTAACCCCGATTACGATTCTCTTCTAAGACTGTTGTCTTTGCAATCTAACTTGGACTTCGGAAATTCTCATCATCTGGCACTTCAGACTATTCTTTGAATCAACGTGTTGTTCGCACATCAATTCAAAGAGGGGCACCTAGTAAACTCAATGAATTTTGGTGCATTTTCTTGAATTTTTGTTTCATCAAAGTCCTAGTTCACTAGGTAATCTTCTCTCTCCTACCTGACTTAATTTGACCTGATGTCAGTTGCAAAGACCCTAAATTGCAATAATCAAATACTAAATTAATTCCTAAAGTCTTTGACTTAATTGGCTAAATTACCCCTATGATAAATTAATTTAATTATAAAGTCCTAAGTGCTTTCTAATTAAATTAAATCTACCCCCTTTAGCTAATTACACATCAAAAAGGAATTAATATTATTTAATTATTCAAATGGACACCTCTTTATTTGAATTTAATTATTCAAAATACTCGAAAGGTCACCTCTCCACATGTGGCAAATTCCATTCTTTTAATTAAATAAATCATGCATTTTTGTCTCAATTTGGCAATGAAGAGTGATGAGTTTCAAATCAAGAAACTCTTCATTCCTCTCCAGGCTTTTCTATTTAATGAGGCTCTTTTTCTCATTCATAGATGGCAATTTTGAGAGTAAAGGCACTATAGCGAATTTTTGATTGAATTTCAAGCTTTTTTGCAACTAGTTTAATCTCTCATATTAGTGTAATTACATTTCATTCTAGAGTTAATTTGCTTATTTGTTTCTTAGTCTAATATCATCTTTATTTCAAAATCAAATAAAAAATTTGCATCTCATATCTCTTTCAAAGTATTCTTAGATTAATTGCATTCATCTTAGTTTGATTTTAGTTTTGCATATCATCTTTATGGATTTCTTGGAAAATCATCCATTGTAGTAGCGGTCTAATGGTTGTTGGCTCTCCAATCCGAGAGTGATTAAACACCCCGCCTACATAGGAGGTAACAGGTCACTTCCTCACGAATTTTAGATTGAATAACTCATAGTCTCTTCGTAATTCGATCATAGGAGTAATGACTATGTTGCATTTGTGCCTGATTTAGAGGTCCACATTCAAGCACACACACTATTACTACCATTAAGGGAGATAAGATGTATATTGTATGAAGCCCTTATAGTATTTTCCCACACAAGAATAGTGGAACAATAAAATTTTGACAAAAAATTGAAAGTATCTCACCCTCACGTGTCTTGATGCTTGAAAGTTCTTGGACAAGAGAGAATCAGTCAACATTGTGTGTACATCAATAATTAAAGTCTATAATTAAAATATCCCGAGTAGGGAAACAACAATATGGAAAGCTATCGAGTTGCAGAGATTTGCAATATGGAAATAGACATTAATTCTTTCCCAACAATGGTGCCAATTTGTTGACATAAGTTGATGAGCTGTCAAAACCATGTGCAATAAAAGGAGTAGCTGCAAATCACTACTTGATTGACAATGTTACAAAGGCCTTGAATAGAATTTTCAAATAGCTTCTTCTACACCATAGATGCCAATTTTTTGATTCTATAGTTTACACACAGCTTCTAAGACTAGGGATGTTTAGTTAGGGTAGATGAGAAATGCTATTGTTAAAACTTGGGATGGTAAAGGGACCAATCCTAAAGATTAGGTTAAGCTTCTTCATTTTAGGCTAGCTAGGCCTAAGATGGTAATTCCTTTGGTTAATTAATAAAAGATAAATAACTTGACAGAGTTGGCTTTGAACATAAACCATACCCAACACAATAGAAGTCCCAAATTTTGTTGCTAACCTTCAAAATGTTGGTTTACTGATGTCAAGACAATTTAAGTTCATCTGTAAGCAAACAAGCAAGGTATGCAATGAAATGATAATCAAAATTTGATCTCCAATAGTGCTTGCATTTCAATAGTTTACTTCATACATACATGTTTTTTAAAAAGCAACAAACATTCATGTACAAGTTTATCAAGTAATTGGGTCTCATATGATGTTATGTTAATTAGACTCATTGGACTATGTGAGCTAGGTATACAAGAAAAGAAAAAGAAAATATGAGAAAGATATGTTAAGTTTAAAAGTGGTGGAATGAAATACTCTGCTATAAGAGGACCATGCCTTTATCCATATAGGTGATGATAAAATTCTCCATCCACACTCTTGCAAACACATAAACAATAGGCCTATCAAGAAAATCTGAATCAACAACAAAATATAGAACCCTAGGGGGTTGTATGCGTGCTAAAATGGAATCCAAAAATGTATCACAATTTCTTAGACACAAGGCATAGTTGAAAATCCATGGACTATATATCATATGCTATAGTGAAAGGTGCCTTGAGATAGCTCACAGGAACTACAAATTTTGTCTAACTTAACTAATCTCATTACTTACAATTTATATTAACACAGTACATCCAAAAAAATGATACGCAGATTCACACAATGACAACAGTAGGAAATGAAGAATAGCCAAAGACTACCCTTAACAGCCATGGAGAAAACTAAACTGCCTCTTCAAATTTTGCATATAAAGCCTTGCGTAACTTGTTTTTGCAATTTAAGTAAATGGATATTCATCTATTTTAGTCCAATCAGCATTTAAACCAGCCTATTTTTCCTATTGAATATTATATTTTCAAATATTCATAAATTACAAGCCCTTACAAAATTAGGTCTGCATATACATTATATACACATCTGAGAATATAAAATATATAATGAAATCTTACAATAATTACTTTTTCATGTCTCCAAGTTGTTGGTAATTGGGCTCTTTCATTGTAAATTGGGCTAGCTATTCCTTCTGCAACAATACCCTCTGTCACTTTTTCTATATCCTATCTCAAATACCTCATCATCTCCATCTTGTCTCATTCATGTAGCCACCAATCTGTAAATAAGTTAGATTATAAGTCAAATCTTATCCCTACAACAAAATTAGAATGCCATAAGGTAATTAAAGCCTTCAAATCAAAGTTTGCATGGACATGGATATGTACACAAATACAGATATGGTATTGGATACAGATGGAATCATACATCTATGCTTGGGGTCTAAATGTTGAATCATTAACCAAATTACTTGCCAAGCACATTTTTACTGCATACAGTTATCCTTGCATTGACTGCATTTATCCTTTTTAGGCCTTTGTAACTGTTTCAGTGGTGGTTGGTGGTATTCTTGATTGGCTATTCACTTACCTTGTTATCTATGCCATAGCCATCAAAAGTTTTAAAGGAATCCTCTCGGCTAGAGCAACAATTTCCATTTGTATTATGGTAAGCATTTCTGTTGACTTCTGAAGAGCATATTTGTAGTTTAATTTTGAGTTGTTTTTTATAGATTTCTAGCTGGTTTGAGTGCTTTCATGCAGTGTTCAAGAGTTAGCCGCAAAATGAATTTTCTGATTTTGGTTGCACATAAGAAGGTTTTTGATATATTTCAAGTTGATATTTTTGGAATGGTTGTTAGTTGATAGTGTTTGAGTTAATGGGTGAATTTGGAAGACTTATTGCATCTTGTTCCCTTTGCCTACTGGTTGTACCATTCATATCCTATGCAGATCATTTAAGTGCTTACATTATGGGTGTTATTCCTTTTTTTACTACGGATTTTGATTACCATTGACAATGTCTATGGTGGCCATGAAATTTTTAAATAGTAGATTGGAGTCTTGATGCAGACGTAGGGGTTAGAGTATAATGGCAATCTCAACTTGTAGGGGCTTCTACAACACATCAACAAGGTTAGTCATTTGGACACACCTTTTAGATTCCACCGTGGACCACTATAAGACTTGAACCTATACACATTGACTTCGGACAGGGGAAGGGATTGAAGAAAGCTTGTTAGATGACTTGAGAAACAATGTGACATTCCCAGCTGATGACATACAACACTATCCTGTAATGTGATGCGAATCAGCACTATCAATCAGCCAAGTGTTGTTGTCAATTGGAAATTGCTTGAGAGAGTTGAGATGAATAGAAATCCTTCTGAGTTGTCACTGGATTCTTTTTTAGCTGACCTCTCCACATTTGCAATAGTAGCATGATGTTTAGATCTTTTGACACAATCCTGAACAAAATTATCATACTTGTCACATCTGGAACATTTAATGTGAGAGTAATCCTTCTTCTTTGGTTCAGGAGCTGAATCAGAATTATTGTCTCTATTCCTCTTGAAATTTCCTTTTCTCCCTTTTCTTCCTTTTCCTTTGAATGTTTGAGTGGCAAGAACATGATTTTCTTCATTAGGGGAGCTTCTTCCATTTCCTCTAGATATCAACCTAGATTCCTCTTGATTGCAATCAGCTCCAAGACAATCAAACTTGGGAATATCAGATCTTCCACAAATACCTTGAATGAAGGACTCCTAAGATTGAGGAAGACCATTCATTGCCAACATGACTAGATGTCTATCTTCAACTAATCTCCAATGAAATATAGTTGATCATTTAACTCAGTAATATTCATAAAGTAGGAAATGACTGACTCCACTTTAGCCATTTTAATATGATGGATCTTTTGTCTTAAGGCAAGAGCTTTGCTGCTATTGTTGATCTCATATAGATCTTGAAGACACTTGAACATGATTCTAGCTCTCTTCATCTTGGATATAGACCATGGTGAGGGACATGGACCAATTTAGTTCTCAACCAAAATTCTTAGCTTGTTATAGAAATGTGTTATGGATGCGTTATGAGTTAAGTAACAAGGTATTTCACTTCATGTTATATGTTTTTTTTTTTTAAATTCAGTGTAACTTTAGGGTTAGTAGCTGTGTCCTTTCGGGTTTCGTGGCAAGGCGTTACATTTGGTATCAGAGCCCTACGTTGCTACATTGGGAACTTTAGGGTCTAACTATGCTTAACTATTAAACTTCTTTGGGTTTCCTTCACAACTTGTCGTTGGCAAACTAGAAACTACCCTTTGTTATAATGCAATGTTAAATAAGTTTTAGAAAACCTTCTTGCTTATGCTTCTCCTTGTTTGATTTCCCAGGATGCATCCTATGACTCGTGGAAGACCTAGGGGTGGAGCCCAAAAATCCCCTCCTAGATCTTGCTAAGGGTGATTATGAGGAGGAGCAATATCAGGAGAATAGTAGGGAAGAAAGGAACGAGAGTCAAAGTGGTGACTCAGAGGGTGCCCAAATGAGACAGCTTATGCAACAAATTTTACAGAGGCTATAAATGCTATAGAGAATAGGGGTAATCATGAGGAGACACACCACTCTCTTAATGAGGATAGTAAAAGGGATAGAAGCCCTATGAGAAGAGCTATGACAGCAGAGGAGGAGGCCACAATGGCTCATCACATGAGAGACTTACTTAGAGCTAAAATACCTTTTTTTTCATGGACATGAGTGTATTATCCCTTACTTGTTTCGACCCATATTTTCGGTTTGAAAACTTGACAATTCGTCAAATAGATTGTATGCAAACTTTGTTTTCTAATTTTCTGACTTTTAGTTGTTTTCTGATTAATTTCAATGTCAACATAATGCGGAAAAAGTAATGCCAATAGAGTTCAAGTCCAGATTCAGGGTAGACTTAACTGAAATAATCAACTCCATTTAGTTTAATTGCAGAGTAGCGGACTTTATACTTGTTGCCATACATTGAAGGACAATGTGTGACCATTTACAGACTGCATTACAAATACTTCTGACCTCATTCGTAGCTCTTGTAATCATAGCAGAAGAATAGAAGAAACATATATACCAATCTTTATCAGCACTTATTTTCAAAGGATTATCACACTGATTTCCGATAGATTCAGTCAATTGGAAGTATGCAGGGATACATTTTAGCATAGGAGATGGAGATAACTGCTACCATATATCCTGTCAGTCCCAATTCAATAGATTTGATGCTCAAAGTTTTTACTGCTGGAGCTGTCACCAGAACACCAACTTAACCTAATATCTGAAGTTGTAAACCTGTTTGATTCCACAATGATTCACTATAGCAGTCCTAACTCCAAGGAGATTCTATTCACGTCAGCAGCAGAGAAGGCCCATTACATACGCCTGTGTTTATTTCTTACGGTTCTGGAATAATCTGTGCACTCCCTCCCATTATATATAATTCGTTGACTGCAGTATTATACTTAAATATTGGATCGCCCATAGCATATGGTCGCACAACCTAAATATAATATTCTGCGACAATCACTAAGGTGTTGGAGATTGTGATCTCTACATGCCTGTTGTTATTTAGTATTGTGAATATTGATCGGTACAGAGACTTCGAGAGTATACTTGAATGTTTAAACTGGTGAGATGTTCCCGTAAAAATATCGAAGGTTCTGATATTTCCTTACCACGTCACACAATGATATTGTAATGTTGGCCCGATCAAGTAATGATATTTCTATTCATCTTCCCGTGCATAGATATTATTGACTCCTTGCCATCTGATATAGCAAGACGTGAAAGACCAATGATATCCCTGTTATAATCTCTGATTATTGATGATTATTTTCTTCTTCTTGGTCGATAGTCCACTACACGGCTGTCTGATATACTCTGCTTATATTCCCGTGAATCATAATTACAATACTCCTGACTGTTTCTTGTAACGTCGGACCTTAGCCTATATTTGGGATAATTTGCTGAGACTAATATAATATCATTTTTTATGAGCCGCTTTTCCGTTCAACAATATTATTGTGCAAACTTCTGATTTCGTTTAGCATCATGTGTCAATATAATGATAACTAAAAATAAAGGAAATTACTTTATAAGAGAATAATATTTCAATCATATGTAGGTAAAAAAGGCTTGCACTATTTGCAATATACACTTCTGTAGCAAATATAAAGCATCTACAACAGCAAATACGTAGCAGCTTAAAGTTGTATAACATACAAACAAACGTAGAGAACAATGCCATTCCACAGAAAGCAGCTCATAAGGTAGAATTTTCGAGTCATCCCTTGTTCAGTCCAGCTGTCAGTAAGAAAGGAAGTGATCACCAATGTTGCAGTGTTCTCCATTGCCCTCAGTAACAATATGCAGTTGTAGAAGTAGATAGCTATCTTTTAACCATATCGATTTCTGCAATATGATTAAGGCCCTTATTAGTGACAACTAAATCTGGCTTGAAGCTTATTATTTGGGAACATGTCGTTTTAATGTATTCTTCTTCAATCTTCAGCAGGACACCCCAGTCCTCTTCTTTAAGCAACTCTACATTTGTTTGGTTTTCAAGATCAGAGTTGTGGGAATAATGCATGCAAAGAGGTGAGCAGTGAACATCCACCACACTATCAACCATAAGGTTGAATGTGCCAACAATGATAGCAAAGCGAATTTCTTGTGAAATAATAACTAATATGAAAATTTCCTTTGTGCACCTTTCAAACTCAAGGAATGTTGTTTCAATTCTAGCATGCAATATCATAACTAATAAGTGACATGAAATTTTCTCTTTTTCCCATTAAAAGCAAATATCTTATTGCATATAGAATAGTCATCAACTTCAAAAGAAACTGTTCACTGAAGCTCGAAATTTTATCTCCACTATTAATAATTTGTTCTTTAGTCCACCAGGCAATTTGAACGTCATCTCAAATATTGTTAATCATTTGAGAAAATATTATACTTATCTAGACTCACATAGCTTCTATCTAAAACATTTTGCTACAGATGCCCATGACAAACACTCGCGGTACAAAGAAAGGGGATTTCTGCAAATGGACATGCAGAAACGGCAGAACAGAACATGGATAATCAGTCCCCTGTGAGAGAGACTTCCAATTTTTACACAACCTCAAATTAAAAGAATTGACCAATCTACCCAACAACTAATTTTCATAGATTTATAGTTGGTTTGGTTCTATCTCAACTGCTTCACAACTTGTAAAATTACAATTGCCACATAAATTGTCACAAAATAAGTGAACACACCATACACACGGTGACGCCAAGAGACTGTCAATATAGATGGTGGAGTTGCAGCTAGGCAAGTGGTAAACATAGCAAAATAGTGAGATCAGACAAATTATCCCAGTTTTTTTTTAAATTTCACTATAAGAGTTATGTAATTTCAACTCAGTTTTACACTTTTACTAAAAGCGTATGATACTTTTCATCATCAACTGCAAATGGAGCAGTTTTCACGAATTCCAACTTTCAACAGCACACTCAAGACATTATTTCCTCGTTCTGGACTCTGCAATAGTGAACGCTCAATAAATCTCCCCAGCGATCATCTACTCTTTAAACCACAACCGCAAACTGTAAGCTCTCGCAGATGAAATATTGCACAAACCTTAACACTTTCCATACTAAATTTAGGGTGGAGCTAACATCTCCTAATGTGTATGATGCAGATTCTCCAGATAATAAATTTCTGCTACTAAAGGCAATTTTTTATTTAAAACAACTTAGAACAATAACATGGCAACTGTGAAATAGTTTGTTACTAAGCTGTTCTATCCACATAATTTTATAAGCAGTTGTGCATATAAGTGTAGATATTACCACAGGTTATAAATGATGTTATTTGGAAGAAAGATAAAGCAATTTATTAAACCAGGATTGGTTTATTTTAAAGCATATGAATTGTAAAGGACCAAATTTTAGTTAATCTATTGTACAGAGAAAAATACTTTACACATATCTAATACCCCTTCATCGAAAGAGCGAAACCACCTAGAATTGTCGAGTAAATAATTTTTTTCTCTAAACATTTGTACCTATGATGATATTCATGTTCAATGTGCTAATTAGCTGCTCCAATTTTGTCGTAGGGTTTACATCTGCCAAATATTCTCTCTAAAAATGCTACGATCAGATTATTGGCTTCAAATTCGTTGGGAACAAACAACCATATCTTTCTCTAATGGAATTTCTTTTGTTCGGCCTCCTGGAATGCTCCCTCCTTGGAAATCCATGGTCCTGGGAATGGATACCTGAAGAAAAATGTGAACAGAAAAGAAGCTTCAGAAGAATTATCATGGCGGTCGTCTTTCCAGGCATGGCTGTATTGTGAGCCCTAGGGTTTCTTAGCATCTGGCGCTGTCAGCGCATCAATAGAAGGGGATTTTCATCAATAATTGAGAACAAAAGCAAAATAGCTGCCACGAAAGGCTTCAGCGAGGAAGAGAAGCTGGGGTAAGGAGGTTTCAGCTCTATGTACAGAGGGGTTTTGCAGGAATATAGAGAAATAGTTGTCGTGAAGCATATCTCAGGCATCGAAACAGGAAAAAGGAATATGTTGCAGAGGTGAGCATAATCACGCAGTTAGGGCACGGCAACCTGAAGCAGCATTTAGAACATTGTGTGTGCACCAGAATTTCTCCTCCCTCGGCTTCATACGCCCTCCTAAACCACCCACGACCGCCGTATATGGACTCCACGAAGAACCTCATTCCTCCAACAGTTGTAGGTCACGCAACAATGGCATCGTGTATTCAACGCATGGATCATGACATCGGAGAAACTCACTCCATGCAAACAGGGACGTTTGAGCAACGAGAAATGACATTTGGAAGCCAGCATGAATTCCCGACCACCGTCTTAACCGCACCGGCATGTTTTTCATGGCGTAAGACTGCCGGATTGTCTTAAATTTCCGGCGGGCATCTCCCCGGGAGAAAGCCTATCGCCTAAATATCAAAGGCTACGTGTAAGATGCTAGTAATTCCTTATTCCTGAATTTCCTTTGACATCGCATATTTGTTCCTTCCCTGGGTCAGCGTTGTCCCTTTTCTTTTGTTTTTTTATCATAGAATGTTGCTGAGTATATATATCATTGAGAGTAGAGGTCGCGTCTGATGACAGTATGTTTTACTTCGTTTACAATGTTTAATTGTTATTATTATTACTAGCACTTGCACCAATGA
This sequence comes from Chamaecyparis obtusa, assembly GCA_027943335.1. Lineage (NCBI taxonomy): Eukaryota > Viridiplantae > Streptophyta > Pinopsida > Cupressales > Cupressaceae > Chamaecyparis > Chamaecyparis obtusa. The sequence goes on from BSBK01000215.1 coordinate 2,462,731, forward strand.
AGTGCAATGGGTACGCCGATAAGTAAAGTTTTAAACCAGATTTTACAAGTATATGATACATGCATCAATCGTCAAGCCAATCCATGTGGAAATGATCTTCTAGAACATGGAGCTGAGGAATGTGGGAGGCCTTGATAGCTGTCCATTGCGGGCCAATTTTCATCGCAGATGACAAGCATGAGGGACTTTAACTCACTGGCACATTGAGGAATTTTCTTCACACAAGAACACTCTCTCATGTCAAGACCTTCTAAGCTTGACAATTGGCCAAGCTCATCTGGGGGTCGTTGCATGTATTCATACAGTGAATTATCAAGGAATTTCAATTGTTTGAATTTACCTATAGAAGATGGCAGTCTCTGCAGACTCTTGTCGGTCAGATTCTCAATATTACGTAGACAACAAGTTTTCAGGAATGCAAAATTCTCAGATGGTGTGGGCTTGGGAATTTCTGGAATCACAAAGCGGGAAAAATACAGGAGGGCGTTAGAATAAAAAACAGTAACAGGTAGATCCATTTTCATGCCTCTCAAATTGGCATCAACTTTAAGAAGCATCTTTTTCACTCCCTTTTTGGCTGCATGATGAATGTATTGCTCCAATACATTCTCAAATGATGTAATGCAGCAAGACCAATGACAAATACGAAAGTCAAAACTCTCAAGAGGGCCATCGTGCCGCATCAGAATATTCTCCACTGTCTCTCCGAAGTTTATACCATCTTTTAATTCTTCTCGAGAGAATAGAAGCCAGGCGAGAAATGAAGATGGCTAATCCACCTGAGTCCCGCTATCATGATTCTTAATAACTACAACTGACGATTCTCTCCTCTTATGATTTATGAAGAAATTTACCTACGCTTTGGTTGACACCATTCGACAGTTCAATTTCATGCAAATCGGAGGAGATACTTTGGAGAGAGCTAAATTGGCAGATGGAACAATCCAAATACCTTCATCGCAGATTAACCCAGACGCCACAATCGGAACAAAAATCTCTGCTTTCTTGAAGTTCAGTTTGTGCCTGGCAAAAACAATGGCAGTCCCCAAGCACATATCAATCGCAAGTTGTAAAGTAGCTTGAACATGTCCGCCTTCAATGTCATCGGCTGCTTGGGCTCATACCAAAAATAACGCACAAGCCTGGCCTTTTCCTGCGGATCTAGTGGAATATACAAAAAATAGTTCAGTTCCCTATTCTAACTACTGTCTCAAAACAGAAAATAGTCCACTGAAACATAGTAAGGTTTAAAATGAATTCCATACACTGGGTCTCTGTAAAACACGGTATGCATCGTCCTCATCAAATAATATCGTGCGTTTACGGGGCTCTTTAGACATTTAATCCTGGAGGCAGCGATGCATCAGGAATTCGTCGCTAGGACCCAATTTAGCCATGGACTTTTGCAAGAGCCTTCTAAGAGAGGCATGGGGACTCTGAAATTCTGAATCAGCCCTGCCCGGAAGATCATAACTATTTCTTGCTTCCTCCTTGTAAAAAAACAACCAATATCTTGAAACATTTCCGTTTCTAAATAGGTTTAGTAAGTAGGTTTACTCCCACGAAGAATGGAATATGCCATGGGCAGAGGAATATATGTACTGTTTGCGTTCCTTCCTCATGGATGTTGTACGCTCCTCCATTCTCTGCCGTAAGGTGGGAGTGGAGTAGGTGAATGAGTTACACACGTGAAGCACGCAAGTGGACTGCATAGTGGAGATTAAAATTTCCTACAGCGTCGCGTCATGGAGTCACCAACCATTTTTTCCGGGTAATGCTCCCTTTCTTGGCATCAGACATCTGCCGGAGAAGAATTTCCGTATCAGACAATTCCGGTCATGGGCGATGCCCACAATACAAAAGCCTATCGGCTTAATTAGGTATAGTATTCTATTTATATTAACATTTTGTTGTATGGATATAATATTAATATTATATTATGTGATAAAATATTAATGTGAATAATATTAACATTGTTAATAGTCGTTTCTTTATTTATTGATATAATAGAATAGTATTATTATTGTATTAATATAATATAATATTATTATTATATTATATTATTATCTTAGTGATATTAATAGCATATTATTATAATATTAATAATTATATTATATATTTTTTATTTGTTCATTTATTTAACTTTATTATTTTTAATATTTGATTAATTATAATTAATCAAATATATTATAATCTTAATTGATTATTAAATTCTAGTGTAGAAACGGGGACATTACAATGAGGGAGGTTCCAAAGTAGAAACATGGTTGTTTGACCTTGACAGAGGTTTTTCTATGCACACATTTAGTAGTAATGTCAAGGAGAGGTGCGCTATCATGTACCTAAGAGACTTTGCTTCAACCTAGTGGCGCATGGAAGAGGACAAACTTCTGGTCAATATTAGCACCATTTCTTGGGAGCTCTTCTTGGAAAGCTTTAGGGATCGGTTTTTATCCGATCAGTGGAGGCAGAGCAGGGCAAAAGAATTCCACCACCTTAAGCAATTGTCAATGTCAGTGGAGGAGTATGAGCGGAAGTTCTATGAACTTAAGCCATACTAGGATATAAGGATGATGGTTCCATGCTTGCTCAACACTTCATCAGGGGTTTTAGTGATCACATTTCTGGGGGTGTAGTGGTTTTTGAACCTAAGACTCTTTTGGATGCAGTGGTTAAGGCCCTCCTTGTTGAGAGGAACGTGAACTTGAGTTTAGGTGGTCATACTGGCAACCAGGTGAATAGTGCACCTCATTCAAATTCAAGTTTCAAAGGGAACCAATCTCGGGGAGCATTAGGCTCCAAGAGACACCATTCTTCCTTTAAGGGTGGTCAACACTCTCAGAAGAAGTTCGAGAATAATAACCAGAGTAGTGGTAGATCACAATACAACCAATCCTACAACAATTTTTGCTTCAAGAAGTGGCACAATTCTCAGCCAACACAGAACTCTTAGAGTGTTAGTCGGGTTAGTTATCACTAGTCTAGTGCCCCACCATTAGGAAGAAACTTTGTTAGAAGTACATGATTCTTTTCTTGTGGACAACATGGGCACATCATAGATAATTGTCCTTAGCATTCAGCTCTGGCTGCTAGTCAGAAACATGCAACCTCATAAACCATAGTGGGTGATGCATGTAGGTCACATAGGGTATTTGCTGTAATGCAACAAAGGAAGACATATCATTAGGGCACAGTTATTGAGATTGAAAGTTTGTTAGGAGGTATCTCTCCTCTATTTTATTTGATTTTAGAGCAACTGATTCTTTATTTGTCCATCTTTAGTTGAGCAGTGCAGGTTGGCAGTAGAAGGGCAGGGAGTTAGGTGGTAGGTAGAACTAGCCTCTCGGGCTAAGGTGGGTACAAAGGTGTTTGTAACTATAATTTGGGACTATGACCCTTCACCACTATAGTAGACCTTCGAGTGATCCCTCTTGGTTCTTATGGAGTAGTCCTAGGTATGGATTGGTTAGATGCCCATGGAGCTACCATAGATTGTAGGAAGAAGACTATCCATTGTATTGATGATTCTAGTGAGAAGAGGTAGATTGTTGGGGTCCAAGGATCCATCTCCCTTCGTATGATATCTGCAATGCAACTCAAGTGATGCATGCGCAAGGGATGCCAACTTTTTGCACTTTCAGCAAATGATCTGGATGAGGGGAAAACTAAAAATGTAACACTTGACCACCTTCTACTACAGGTTTTTTTGGATTTCTTCCCGAAGGAGATCCTTGGGATGCCTCCTAAAAGGGATATTGATTTCCATATAGATTTTGTGCTAGGAGAAGAACCTATCACAAAGGCTCCCTATCGCATGACCACTCAAGAGTTGAGTGAGCTTAGACTACAGTTGGAGGAACTATTTGAAAGGGTTTCATCATTGAACCTAGTGAATATCTGTGGGGTGCTCTGGTTATTTTCATGAAGAAGAAAGATGGTTATGTCACATTATGTATTGACTACCTATAACTCAATAAGGTCACCATTCTAGGTTTTATATGGTCATCCTTTCCGCACACCTTTCAAGTTGGAACTGTTTGGATGAAAAAGTACTTTTAGGGCCAAAGATGTTGCAGGATATGGAGTAGCAAGTTGAGTAGATTAGGGAGCATCTTGTGGCAGCACAGGACAGACAAAAAAAGTATGCGGAAGCTCACAAGATCAATAAATGATTCATTGTTGGGGATAGAGTGTTGAAGATTCACCTGTGAAAGAGTCCAATCCACTATGAAAAGGGCTCTAAGATAGCACCTTGGTTTGTTGGTCCATTTGAGGTCTTTGTAGGGCCATTTTCTTATCGACTTGCCCTGCCGCCCAACCTTGCTGATATCCATGATGTGTTTCATGTTTCAATTCTTAGGAGATGTATTCGTGATTTGACTCATGTGTTGCACTGGAATGCCTCATAGGTAGAGGACGGGAAGTTGGCTTTGGAGCCTATATGTATTCTGCAGCAGCAGCAGAGGGTCAAGTCCACAACTAGATAATACGTACTAGCTCCAAAGCCAGCTGCCCATCCTTGACCTGTAAAGTGTTCCAATCCAATAGAGGAGTCTATTCTAAAATATACTCTCTAAGAATAGATACATGAAACACATCATGGATACGTGCGAGGCTAGGCAGTAGGGCGAGTCCGTAAACAGCTGGTCCTATCCTCTGGATCTCAAATGAACCCACAAACCTAGGTGCCAACTTAGAACCTTTTCCATAACAGATAGGGCTCTTACATGGGTGAACTCTCAAGAATACTTTGTCTCCAACAACAAACTGTCTATCAACTCTATGAGCATCTGCATACTTTTTCTGTCTGTCTTGAACTATAGCAAGGTGTTGTCTTATTGTCTACACCTTCTCTTCCATATCTTGCAACATTTCTGGTCCAAGGAGTACTTTGTCCTCTAAGTGATCCCAACTCAGAGGTGTACGGAAAGGATGACCATATAGGGCCTGGAAAGGTGACATACCAATAGAACTATGATAGCCGTTGTTATATGCAAACTCCATTGGGTACAAGTAGTCTTTCTAGTGAGTCTATCCGTCCATAACAAACATTCTAAGCATATCCTCAAGTACCTGATTTACCTGCTTAGTTTGACTACCAGTCTCTGGATGATATGCCAAACTAAAGTTCAATTAAGTCCCTAAGGCGTGTTGCAAAGAGGTTCAGAACTTTGAAGTGAACACTAGATCTTTGTTTGAGATAACCTTTCTAGGGTCACTGTGCAACCTAACAATATCCTTCATGAAGACTCTAGCTATTGATAGGCAGTATAGGATGACTACATAAGAGAAAAATGTGCTACCTTGGTCAACTTATCAACTGTAACCATGATAGTGTGATGTCTCCGATGAGTGATTGGTAGTCCCACAATAAAATCCATAGATACTGTATCTCATTTCCATTCTAGGATTAAGTGTGGTTGAAGGGGGCCTCTTGGGTGATAATCCTTTGACATTCCAAGCACCTAGCCACAAAATCTGCTATATGCCTCCTCATACCTGACCAAAAGTATATCTGTTGTAAGTTTGTATGCATTTTCTTAACCCCTGGATGGGCCGAATAAGGAGTACGATGAGCTTCCATCAAGATGACCTTCTGAAGGTGGCCTGCAAGTGGTACATAAATTTGACCTTGCTATCTTAATATATCATCTGATTCTAAAGAGTAACCCAAGAATCTTCCTTCTAAGGCCCTTCCCGATTCTATTACCGCTCTCACTTCTTGATACCAAGTATCTGAAGGGAGTGTCTACAAAATCTAACTTCTCAAGTCAGTAGGAAGAGAGAGAGAGATTCTTGTTGATGTCTCCTTCTGCTTAATGTATCTACTACCACATTCTCTTTATTCTGAATATACGTGACCTCAAAATCATACTCATGTAAAAATTCCATCCACCTACACTGTCTGGCATTAAGATTTGATTGTGTGAATATGTACTAAAGGCTTTGGTGGTCAGTGTGTAATTCAAACTAATTCCCTAACAAGAAGTGCCTCCATCGATTCGGGGCATGAACTATTGTTGCCAACTCCAAATCATGCATAGGGTAGTTAAGCTCATGGTCTTTAAGTTTCCTAGACTCATAAGCAATAACCCTTCCTTCTTGCATTAGTACCACTCCGACGCCTTCCATGGAGGTGTCCATGCAAACTACAAAATTTTTTGTGGGGTTAGGTACAACCAAAATTGGCGCACTAGTTAACTTTTCTTTTAAACTTTGAAAATTTTTTGCACATTGCTCAGTCCAAATAAACCTTTTTCCCTTTGTTTGCAAGGAAGTGATGGGATGAGTTAATATGGAGAATCCCATGATGAAACGCCTGTAGTAACTAGCTAACCCCATAAAACTACAAATTTCTAAGACATTAGTGGGTGTTGGCTATTTTACTATGGCTTGTATCTTTGCAGGGTCAACTGTTATGCCTTCCCCTGAGATAACATGGCCAAGATACTTACCTTCTATTTGGAAAAATTCACACTTCTCTAACTTGGCTAACAATTGATTTTATCGAAGGCATTGTAACACTTTCCATAGATGTTGTTCATGCTCTTCCACTAATTTAGAGTATACCAATATATCATTCAAAAATATTATCACAAAATTATCCAAGAAAGTCCTGAATACCCCATTCATAAGGCTCATGAATACTGAAGGTGCATTAGTGAGGCTGAAAGGTACTATGGTAAATTCATAATGACCATACCGAGTACAAAGGGATGTACGATGGATGTCGGCTTTTTGGATCCTTAACTGATGATATCCTGACTTAAGATCAATCTTAGAAAATACTTTTTCCCCTTTCATTTGATCAAACAAATCATCAATATGTGGCAGAGGGTACTAATTCTTAGTGGTTACCTTATTGAGTTGTCGATAGTTGATACATAACTTGAGAGAGCCATCCTTCTTCTTCATAAAAATAACTGGAGCCCCTAGGGTAACACACTTGGTCTGATAAAGCCCTTTTCCAAAAGTTCTTCTAACTACACTTTTAACTCACTTAGTCCTGGGTTGTCATGCGATAAGGGGTCTTGGAGATGGGTTTTGCTCCTGGTACCAAATCTATGCAAAAATCTATATCTTTTTGGGAGGCATTCTTGGAATCTCCGTTGGATAAACATCATCAAACTCTTGAAGTAGTGAGTGATCAATCATTATTTCTTTACTTTCCCCTTCAACAAGATCATTTACTGAGACTACAAGGAGTTGGCATCCCTACTATAGTTTTGTGCTCACCCAAATCATCAATGCAATAAATGGTCTTCTTTTAACATTCTAATTTGGCCTCATGAGCTTCTAACCAATCCATCCCTAAGACAACTTCATAAGAACCAAGGGGAATCACTCGAAGATCTAACTTGGTGGAGAAGGATCCTAATCCCAAGTCACAATTTCAAACACACAAGTTTGTGGTCATCTTAGCCTTAGAGGCTATTTCTACCTACCACTTAACTCCTTTCCCTTCATCTGCTAGCCCACATTTGTCTACTAAGGATGGAGATATAAAGGAATCAGTTGCTCCTCAATCAAATAAGATTGAAATAGATTTACCCTTTAACGAACCTGTAGTCTCAATGACTGTGCTTTGGTGGTTTACCTATATTTGTTTAGTTGCAACAAAAACCCTATCGGATCAACCAACATCTCCTATAGTTGGTTTTGAGGTTGCTTGATTCTGATTATTGGTGAAGTTCGTGAGCTGAGGACAATGGACTACAATATGTCCCTGCTGCTCGTAGTAAAAACACCCAGTGTTCCTCACAAAATTCTTTGTAGAAGGTGCGCTAGACTGTTGATAACCCCCTTTACTAAAATTTTGAGAATTTTGGGATAGTTGAGGAGTAAACCTTTGCTGGGTACGATTATTATTATAGGTATGTGGGTATTGAAACTTACCATTTCCTTGGTTGTTATTCTAAAATTTCTTTTTGTGGAATTTTGTCCCCCTTTAAAAGATGATTGTTGGATCTTGGAGCTAGAAGTTCCTTGGTTATAGTTTCCTTTAGAACCTGTTCCAACATTAAATGCTTGACTGCTAGAATTACCACCCTGTCTCGACCTTACATTCCTCTCAACTAGAAAGGCTTTGGCTATAGCATCCCAGAGACTTTTGGGTTCAAAGATTACCACTTCCTCTGATATGCGGTCATTTAAACCTTTGATAAAATATTGTACAAGTATAGGGCCATCATCTTTGTATCCTAAGAAGAGCTTAAGTTCATAAAATTTTCACTCATATTCTTCTACAATCATGTTTGCTTGCTTAAGATGGTGAAACTCTTCTGCCCTACTTTGTCTCCATTGGTCAGACATAAACCAATCCTTAAAACTTTCTAAGAATAGTTCCTAGGAGACAGTGTTAATGCTAACCTGAAGCTTTTCCTCTTCCATACACCACCAAGTGGAAGCAAATTTTCTTAAGTTCATGATGGTACATCTGGCTTTCAGATTACTACTAAAGGGATGCATGGAAAAACATCTTTCGAGATCAAACAACCAAGTTTCTACTGAGGATCCCCCTTCATTACCACAGAAGAGAGGTATCTTAACTCTGAGTAAATCCTTCATTGGAGAGGTATCCTTAGTTTCAATATCTGGTGTAGTTGTCCTTCTCCGAAGGCTTCTATCTCTTTCCATAGCATTATGATGAGAATGGCTTGCTTCCTCATGATTCACTTTATTTTCAATAGCCTTTACAAAATTTGTTGCATGAGTTGTCTCATTTGAGCCCCCTCAGAGTCATTACTTTGACTCTCATTCCTTTCTCCCCTATTGTTATCCTGATTTTGTTCTTCCTCATAATCCCCATTGGAACTTTCTTGTTGAGATCTAGAGGAGAAATCTTGAACTTTTCCCTTAGCTCTTCTGCGGGTGATGGGAGGCATCTTGGAAGAGATATAACATAAGTATAGGTATCTAGCTGACTGTTATGTAATGAGAAGGAATGACTTAGTTAAATGCAAATAGACCCTACATCTCCCAGTGTAGCAACTTGGCTCTGATACCAAATGTAATGCCCCCGCCAGGGAACCCATAAGGAAAAGGTCATTTTCTTTTTAACCAATACTGTTAACTACTTTGATAACTATAAATAAGAACATGTCCTTAAAGGTTCCTTTAATATTCATTACTAATATTCAAACTACTAATTTAGTTACTCATCTTATGAATTCATTTTCTTACCTACTTTACTTAACATTTAGCTTTTAGAAAAAATATAGTAAGAGATAACATTATTACTCCTTTCATAAGCTCAAATACATTTATCACTAACACTTCATCTTTTAGTTTCTTTCTCAACTACCCATGTCCTACACATTATCCATTCGTGCTTATCAAAACCTAAATAAACTTTGCAATTATAAATATTTACTTTTCAATAACATTTCAAGAATCATAAGAGAGATAGGGTAGAAATTACACAACTATATTCCTTTATTACAATATTCCAAATTACCAATGAACATCCCTTTTTGATATTCCTAAAACTACCCTCCCCAATTACATAGCTTCTTTTCTTCAATTTTCACTACAATTACATCAAATTGCCCAAAAGGCTTACAATGGATAATTGCATTTTGAATTACAATACATAGAAGTACATGATACAAAAGTGTTAAATATGATTAAATTTCTTTTAGATTTGATCTATTTAGGGCTTTTCTATTTGCAAAATATGATTCTTACAATCACTGCACTTTCTTGCAGATTATACTTAGAATATAAATAAACATAAATGCATACAAAGTTCGATCTGTATTTATCTTGCATAAATAAATAAAATCCAATTTGGAAATGATCACTGATAATGATGCCCTATCAAGATCCTGAATGAAACATGAAATGCCAATAATATGCAAGTAATATCCTCTAAATGAAAATTGATAATATACTTGGAATAAATTAGATTTTGATCAGTTATATAAGTGATCATTGACTTCCAGAATTCATTGCAAATGATGACATGAATATATATACAATTAAATATATGTGTGTATACATATGTACGTACATACTGACATATATACATACACATATTATCAAATCGATCATCATTTCTATATCTGACGGAAGCTACCATATTTCAACACTCCCTCTTAGCTAGGGAAGATAAAACTAACCAAGTATATAGTGATAACACCTTACTCGTGATATTAGAAGATATGGTAGAGTGTCCAGTCACATGACATTCTTCATAACACATCTTCATTATGGTATGTGCATTGACATAAAGTCTCATGATGTCTACCGTAATAAATCATGGCATATCCAAGGATCCACCATGATTATCTCATAAGGATCATAATGATCTTCAATTGATATCAAGTCTCATGATATCTATCAAAGTGTCCAAGAGATACTATCATGACATATCCACGGATATCAAGTCACATGATAAACATCATCATAGTGAAACTAATCATTGTAAAGTCATCACCTTACAATGTCAAATACAAGTGCTCATTATTAGAAAGATTGTCACCTTTCAATAATGTACACAGGGGGGCCCATAGAGTCATGGTCACACACATGACAACTACCAAGAACCATATCAAGGAGTGGATCCACCATGGCTACTCCTAGAGGGTGGAACAAGGCTTTCACTTTAAACTTCTCTCTTACAGAGAAGAATCCAATAAATTACATTTCCTGATGCTATGACTCCCTCTTAGCAAGGGCTTCATTCTCCATAAGTCCAAGCTAGTTTCAAAATGCACAAACTTTACTTTGGCAAGAGGCTTGATGAGAATATCGGTCGTCCGTTCTTCAGTGATAATGTACCTTGTCTAAATACTAAAGAAACCATCTCTCCATGGTCTACTCCCTTTGAATCACTATGATCAAAATCCTCAAAGATCAATTTGGCAGATCCTCTAGCAGTTTCCTCTATTACGGAAGCATACATGGTCTTCATCATGAAAATGTCTTGCTCAAAGAGACTGTAATGTCTCCATTTTTAGACTCATGGGATTAGCTTGGTTTAGCAACCCACACAGGCTAATCAGGTGATCAGAGGGGGTCAGATGGTGGAGCCAGCATTGGGATTCCATTCTGGAGGTTCAGATTATCAGGTCTGCTCTTCATTCAGATCATTTTGGTCGACTTACTATTTTTAGTAAGTGGTATTTTGGGCATGGCCAGGATTAGCAGGGTGTCTGCACGGAGTGTCAGATATCTCAGGATTGAGTTTCAGTGAATCTCCAGTTTGAGGGACTTACTATTTATAGTAAGTCTATTTTTAGTAGTGGCTATTTCTGGCAAGGTAGTGCCTATTCCTAGCTGGGCAGTTGGACTTGGTGCTCTGTCAAAAGTTTGTTGATTATAGTCAGACATTCAGTGGCTTATATTTTAAATGTGTTATTAAATTAAATTATTTTGATTTAATTTAATAACTTATGACTTTATATCTTAATGTTATAAAGTGAAATTATTTTTAAAGCCAATTTAGTGAAAATATTGAAAAGTGCTTTTTTGAAAAAGCTATATATTCTACTCGAAAAATCACTTTCATTCATCTTATGCAATCTTTATTTTTATTGGAATTCGTGAGAAGGACAAAATCTGGCTAGGGTTTCGAGGACTAATTCCTCAGTTTGCAATTTGAGCCATTGTTTGATAATGGTGAATTTCATAGCTGATTGTTTCTGAGAACACAATCCAATGCTTTGTATATCAATTGTGTGAGAATTGCTGAATCTAGAGTTGAAGTTATTGAGAATTTTGACAAGGAATCAACAAGAGAATTTTGAAAGTTCTTGGTTGTCATAGAATAAACTCTTTGATTATCAAAAGAGTCTGGGAAGAAGGTATTCAATGGATTAATTGTACAAGTGCCATTTGGGAAGCTACGAATCAGAATTAAGGCAAGACATTGTGGCTAACAGTGATTTATTCTTCACAAATTGCCCATGTGAACAATGACTGCTAGCACATGTGGCTGTAATTGTTGGCAGCTATCAAATCTAGGTAGTATCTTGATGAAAATAGGGTCGTATGTCTTCATTTGGGATGGCATTGTGTTCCTGGACCAGTCACATAATTGACTGGTGTATTTTTAGACCAGTCACAAATTCATCTGCAGCATACGTGTGAAGAAAATGTGCAAAGTGGTTGACATTTTCAGAGTTTGGAGACAGGATTATGGGTGGCGCAGCCATTTGATGGAGCAGTGACTTCTGAGGTAGAATTGGATGTTACAGACTGGGCAATTTTGGTATTTCCTTGAACTGCATTTATTATTGGAGCAGGCACGTTGAGGATTCACAAGGTGGATGTATTATTTATTGGGTTTTGTGAGACTTCATAAGGTGGCGTCTCAATTTGTATGGAGGCGTGACTTTTGCAAGGAACCATTTTTGGTATTATAGGCGCCTTAATAATTTCCAGAATTAGTTTTTTTGAAATTATATTTAATAATAAAGTTTCAATTGATGAAAGTTTAAAAGAAAGTTATTTGATGGAATTAGATAATTCGAGTGGGTGATTATATCTTAGAATTGAGTGCATAAGTTTGTTAAAAAGAATAGTTGTAGTTGTTAGTTCAAAAATTAATTAATATCTAGGAAGAGCCTAGTTTGGTTCTTCACAGTGGTATCAGAGCTTTCTTCCTGCCATCCTATGGGGTTTGGTTACATTAATTTTATGAAGTTATTTTAAAGGTGATCAACTCTTCTATTTCTCTAGCTATGGATAGATACAAGAGATCCAGTTTCAAAAGTCATCATAGCAGTAAGGGAAATAGAGTGGATTTAAATGCTTTAGTAGAAAGCATTGAGAGATTGAGACTGCATCAGCAGAGATTAGCTAAGAGTTTTTCGGATCCAGTTATAGTAGACAGGGCAGTGAGATATATGGTCTCTACCTTTAGAAGGCCGACATCTAGTTTGCAGGGGAGAACACTGGAGTTTTCTTCAATAGTTGTCCATGATGCTAATGTTCCTATATCAAGTTCAGCACCTGCTATTCCCATGTGTAGTGCTGATGATGGATTTATTGCCCAAGAACCGGTGGATATTTTAGTGCCATTGGTTGACAGCAGAGCTGAGCATCACCAGGTTGAGGCTCCCAGAGTAGTCACTATAGATTGTACAGAGTCAACTGATGTTGTAGTTATTATTGAGTTTTCAAATTCTTCCACGGAGGGAGTTATCATTGGGAATTTTTATGTTAGCTGTAGTAGTGTTTCTCTAGTTCAGGAGGTAGTTGCTTCCTCAGTTGAGACCGAGGCATGTATAGAGTCTCCCAATAGTGAGGTAGGAGAGTTGGGCATTACAGCGGGGTCAGTTGATGAAATCTCATGCTCTAGCATTATTGATGCACAACCTGATATTGAGTCATGTGTGCAAATTCATGTGTCAGCGGTTGAGATTCTAGTAGGAGTTGTGGGAGCTAACACATCTTATGACACTTTTAAGGATGTTGTGAGTATCATTGAAGATGACTCCTCTTGTGAGATGTTGGGTGATGACTGCGAGGAGCGTTTGAGCTCTGACGGCTCAAAGATTTATGATAGTAGTCATAGTGTGGGATCCGCATAGGAGATAGTGGCTTATTCCTGTGTTGAGGATGTGAGCATGGACCTTTCTAGTGATGACACTTAGGATGGGAATGTTGCAGCTAATTTGGGCGACATAGTTTCATGCCACAGTTTAGTTGACTCGTATGATGACATTGAGATGGGTATGTAGCCAGAGTTAGTAGAGGAGATGTAGATAGATGATGTGTACACCAGCATTGCAGATATCTCTAATGTTGAGAGAAAGGATGATGAGTGTTGTAGTGTTTTCAGCTTTCTATATCTAACTTTGGGTGTAGATTCAGCGTTGTCATATGATGGTAGTGGGTTTTAGGATTCTGTGTTGCAGGGACCCATAGATGAGGAGAGGGAAGCTTATGAGTGGTAGGAGTTTGTTTCAGCTAGGGCGTCCACTTCTAGAGTGAGTGTTACTTCATCAGTAACTCATGAGGGTGTGTCTCAGGATCTGGATTATTAAATGGTTACAGAGGATGAGGTAGTTGGAGATTGTGTTGAGTCAGATTCAGTAGTAGCTTCCTCAGGGATAGATGAGGATGTGTTCGATGCTTGTACTCAGTGTGTAGAGGTGTACTTAGATGTAATTACACCAAGAGAGAGTGATCTTGAGGGGAGTTGGTTGGCTAAAACTTCCTCTCATAGTGTGGACAGTGCATTTGAGGTTGTACATAGGAGGCCTATTGTGTAGAGTCATCATGTGACTAGCCAGTTGCGAGTTGATGAGAGGGATATTTCTTCTACTTGAGCATTTTGATGCCACTCATCAATTGCTGACTGTTTATGGTTGGGGTACTCCTATGATACATGAGTCGAACGGTGGTTACTTTTCATTGATAGAGATTCACTCTTTGCATGAGGCTGTCAAGATTTTGAGATAGAACTATTTACAGATGGTAGCCAATAGAGATCACCTAGTGGAGTGGGGAGTATAGCTTATGAGGCACTAATGGAAAAAGAGGAGGAGGTGAGTGAGCTTACCCAAGAGCTCATAGAGACTATGAAGGTTTTAGAGGATACTTAGTAGGCTCTTCAGGAGTCGCATATCTGATTAGAGGAGGTGACCGTGGAGTTGGAGCATTTACGGTCTACACCAGCCCCAGACCCAGTTTGATTGCACATTGAGGTGGTTGGTGGTGAGTTTTCTCCTACAATTGATGATGAGGGACCTGATGATGTGGCTGACGCACATGTTTAGGAGATGGGAGCACTTGGTACAATTGAGCTAGGAGTACCCATGGAGTCGAGCTCTCAAGTTGATTTGCTTCCCTTAGCTGGGAGTGAATCTATTTCATCATCTCACATAGCTGATAGCATGGGACAGTTGGTTGTGCCAAATGTTTAGAGGGATCAGCTATGGATTGCGGGGGAGCAAGTTTACGCTTCCACATATAATTTCTACTACATTGAGTCATTCATGGAGTATTTACTTGAGAGTGCAGATGTGCGAGAGGATTCCTACAGAGTGTCCGAGGGTACTCTCATCCATGGCTCTTGTGCTATTCAGAGGTTGGTCGGGAAGATTATGGAGACTCTTACTACTATGCTTCCCCATAGGGATTCTGAGGTTGGGTTCATTGAGAGGATTGCTCAGGACCCTACCCAGCCAGCAGTTATATGGAGTCAGAGATTGGAGCCATCTCCTGATTTCTGATTCAAAGGCCATGATGAGTGGTTGACTAAGATTGGGGTTTCTTACTAGCATTTTATGATGGGGTATGCTCATCATTTTCTTTTGACCCTTAGGTGGAAGATTTGTTTTCACGCAGGGGTAAACTGGCTCCAGTATCCTACCATCCATTATGGGATGGATTAGCACCATCATTTGCAGATGGATGTGGTATTTTCAAGTTAGATTACTTGTAGTGTTCACACACTCTAGATTGTTTATCAGAGGGCAGAGTTGACAACAGTGATTCTGGCACATTTGGTCACTATTGTTTTCCCAGTGCAAATAAGGTTTCTATTGTTGATGGTTTAAGAAGAAACTATTTGTCTGTAAATTTGATATTACAATACTGGTGAATGTATTTTCAGAATTGTTCTTGCATGAGCATCATTAGAATATAGTTGCAGATATTTCAAAATTATATTAAAAAATCAGGAAGAGCTGGTTAGGTTCTTCACATAGACTCTCATCATCTGTTACATGATCATTTACACCACATTTTAAATTTTGATCACAACATTATTCATAGGAGTAATTTCTCGTACACACATGTACTTGTTTGATTCCATAGTAACATGAGTGAATATAATAAACTGTGGATTTATCCGCAGGCTTGGAAACACCAAACATTCATGATAATGTGGCTTCCATTTGAAGCTCTAAGTACATGCATCAACCTCTTGACCTTCTTGTCCAAGGTTGCCTTAAATGAAATGTCAGACATCTTCTAAATGTGATATCAACCTTCTGACCTCTCTATCCAAGTTTTCCTTTGATAGTTTGTCAGACTCCCTCTAAATTTGATGTCCATCTTCAATTCAGTTCCATAACTACAAGTATCAAGTTTTCTTTCCCTTGAATTCAATTTCTTATGCTTCTTGATCTTTCTTGAAGGCATTCCAAAGAGACATTACAAATAGTTGATAAGACTACACTATCTTGAAGCAAAATACCAATCATAGAAGCATACAAGATTTGTCATCCCAATGTTATAGCATGCACTAATGAGCATTATTCAAGGGTATGAAGTACTTATCTCTTATGTTGGTACATCATAGAGCTGGTATAGAGTTGGGTCACAAGACTGTAGTAAGGTTCTTTCTTTGCTAGCTTGCAAAGCACCAAGAATGTCACAACCATGTATTGCATATCTACTATCTACTCCTAGATTTCTACAACTTCCTGGTCACTAGAGAAGTCATCTTGACATGATCTCCCTCTGAACCAATATAATCCTTGATAGTCAATTTAAATAAATCCTCTAGTGGCTTCATCTGTGATAGAAGGATACCCTTCTTACATGATTCCAATCATAGAAGATATCTTTCTCCAAAAGCTTCACATCATCTAGCATGATCCATATATGACATGAAAGTAATAGAACCAAGATCATTTTGGAGCTACTTTCATAAGATTGAATCTTGCACAATGCCTAATGCAACATTCTTCTTTTCTTGCCAGAACATCCCCGAAGACAATAGAAAAGATCAAGGCAAATAGCTCTTATGAATACATATAAGAGAGTGAGTACAATAAACGTACTATTCAAAAGATAATAAAAGAACTTATCTCATTATTCATGAGTAGATGCAAGTTGCTCCAATGAAGGTCCTATATGTTGGTGGTTTCCTCCATCATGAGGATGTTCCATGGGGTTCATGGCCACACCACGTACCTTAGGCCATCAGAGCATAAACATATGATATGTATTTCCATTACCATTGCAACCTTTGTTCCTTGTTAGTGAACATCCTTTCCAGACACATGACATTATTGGATCATCATACAAAACTTATTATGCAGTGCACATCACATATCAGAAACACATATTTCCTTCGTGTATCATACTTCCAGATTGGTATATATAGAGATCATATTCATAGGCATTTGGAGGTCATACACAATTAAAATTGACCATACATTCTAGTTTACGATTCATTACTTCCTTCAAGCATGAACTCAAACCATTCTTCAACATGAGAAGTTACGTTGCAATATCCCTTCTGAACTACTACATACTCTGTGATTATACCATTGGAAATCTGATCCATAGTGGCACTTAAGAATACAACCGCAGCTGAACATTCAAACAACATCCATATACGACTGAGAGTGCTAGATCCAAGACAACCTTGGACCTACTCTCTTAAAACTTGATGTGGCAGTATCAAACAGTAATATGTAAGTTGGCAGCTTGATGATAGAGAGTTGTTTCTATAACCTTCATCTCTATCCACAAACGACACCTTCATGTTGATGTCAAGAAAATGACCTTCTGAATGAAAACAAATTTCATTCTCACTGGAAATAAGAGACTTTACAGCTTCAGATCAAACATTAGAGCTTCCAAATCTGAGCTAATATCTCCTCCAAAACAAGGCGCTGTCCAGTACTAATATTCACAAACTTATCTAGTGCTCAACACTAATGGGTAAGGTCTATAATGAATATTGAATTGATGCTCATACTCCTAGAAGAGATTCACACTGAAGTAGAAATTGCTTTGATACCTTGACCACCGTCTACCAATTATATTTCCAATGTTAATCACAAGAATATTCTGAGTCTCAAAGGCCAGTTGATTGTGTTATAAGGAATTACATGATATTGTTAAACTTCAACAATGGCCAAGAGGCTTGCAACTCTAAGAAAGGATTGTATAAAGAACTTAGGCTGCTTCAAGTCTTTCTTGGAATATTTTGATAAGAATCCCCCACAACTCAAGAAATTTTTTCATTATTTGATCCTTTTCCATATCTAAATTATGATGATGACTTATGGATTGAAACTTCCCTCAAATCGACATCGATCACTTGCAATAATAATTTGTTCAGCCATATTATAGTTGGGTCCTATGCTTAATTGAAGATATTTTCCAATGATAACTATAGTCCCTCAGAATATTATTTTATTCTCCATTACAATACAAGGGCTCCCAATAATGCTTAGTGCTTAATATCAAGTTCATTTGTGAACAGTTCCTTATGAACTCTGCACAGTCCTCCAAAGTCTATTGTAGTCCAGTTAAGTCAACTCCCATACAACCATGGTCCACCTTTAAGTTCATCAGCAAGAGGAACATTATCGATGAACATATAAGATCTCAAATCGATAGCCCAAGTCTCCTGGATGTCTTTTAAGAAACACATAGACTACGAGTATCAACAAGAGTCTCACTGTTAGCCTTATTGGTGAGAGAACAACCATTGACAAATGTCACATCGAAGTCATAGGTCACCCTCATCATCAACAAGTCAATAGCAGTCCAAATGAACTCATCATCAAGTATATCCATTAACTATGTTTTCAAGTCATGTCATTAGAGCAACTTTGGTGTCCTCGGGACCCATAATTTTAGCTAGATTCCAGACGTTGATGGTGCCTTCACTCATACCATTGGCAATTGCATTTGAAATAATATTTGAGTTCATGTTGTAACTCAAGTATATGAACCTAAAAGATAGAACCCAACACTCGATGGAGTTTTATAATGACCATGAACTGACAATATTAACTGATTCTTATTTATTAGTTCTTAAGTTGTGTTCGACATAGACTTCTATTTGTTTTAATTCTAGTCTTTCTTTAAAAGAAATATCACCCGTGTGTTATGGCTGCCACAACAAAAATATATATATCATTTTAAATGATATATTCTACCATACTCTTATTCTACATAGACTCTTATTCCATGTCATCGCTGAAACCATATAGCCGCTGCACTTCATCATATCGATGATCACTTGTCATAATGAAGAATGGAATGTGATTATACTTTCAAGATAGAATTTATATTTTGAGTAATCTGAACTCTCAAATCTAATCAGATATTCCTTAGCAAGGCTCTAATACCACGTTAAATATGATTAAATTTCTTTCAGATATGATCTATTTATGACTTTTCTATTTGCAGAATATGATTCTTACAATCACTTTACTTTCTTGTAGATTATAATCAGAATATTGAACTTGATAAATATAAAGTTGATGCCAAATCAATATTGAGAAATACCGATCAGTAGATTATGATCAGTTATATAAGTGATCATCGACTTCAAGAATTTATTGCAAATGATGACATGAATATATATATATAATTAAATTTATGTGTGTATACATATATCAGCACATACTAACATATATATACACACACATATTATCAAATTGATCATCATTTCTATATCTGACCGAAGCTACCATATTTCAACAAAAAGTAGAAATCTTCATCAACATCTAAACTTGCATCCAAGCCAAGACATTCATGGACTATGAAAAACACCTCAAAAAAGGATTTCCACCCAAACATGTGGAATTGTGAAGTTCCACCCCCCGTGCTAGGAGATAGAACTAAGGTACTCACAAGGTCTAAGGCAATCAAAGGCTAATGAAATCACTCTCCCAAAACATCAAAAAGACCAAAGGTAAAAACATAACAAAATACCACTGCTCTATGACACAAAGGTAAGGGTTCCAAAATACCATCTAGGTAAGTGTCATCACACAGCCTGTGTATTGGGATCCACCTTACCAACCATGTAACCTTGGTCCCCTTCTAATTAAGGATCCACCC